>LZPO01017481.1:143594-154917 GCA_001675575.1 Neotoma lepida
CACTACTCCGGGCTGCCAGCCTCCCCCAGGCACCAGAGTCAAATCTGCCTCGCTGGTAGATCCTCATGGGAACTCTGCTTCACTCCACCTTTCTGTGGGCTCCCTGAGACCTCAATCCTAACCCCAGGCAATGCTTTTCCTTTTCCAACCCCTGAACATCGCCTCCTAGACTCCTAATGCCTAGGTCTTATGTCAGTCGCTGCTGACATTTCATGCTTGTCTTCATGAAAGTCTGCATCACTCTGCACCCTACCTTTCAGAGCACTTGGCTACTTCCCACCCTAGACCTCCAATGTGTCCTCTCCAGAGACTGATCCTCTTAATTAGGTCCTGCTTTGCTACCCCGAGGTTCAACGCCAGGGGGCGCAAATGAGGAGACAAGACCACCAATCTACCCTGGAATCTGAAACCTACTTACTATCACNGGATACAGAGCAAAACAGTCTTCCTGTTTCTCTCTCACTCCAGAACAGGTTCCCAGCTTATCCTAGTCTTAGTGACTTAACAAGACAAAGAGGAAACTCCATACTAGACACCTGTCTCTTATACACATCTAAGACAAAGAGGAAACTCCATACTAGACACGTCCTTTTCGCTAAATGGAACGTCCGATTAGGGGCCAGTTCCAGCATGGCACAGGCAAATTGTGTCCCACTCAAAAATCATATTTGAAACCCTGACCTCCGGCACGTAAGAATCTGAAAAATGTGGAAACAAGGCTGCTNCAGAGGGAACCAAACTGAAGCGAGGCTCTTCAGCTGGGCTCTAATGAAACTGGACTGGTCTAATAAGAGACAAAAAGGACACCAGAGGGGAACATGGAGAGAAAAGACGGTGTGAAGAGGCATCAAGAGGACATCTGAAAGAATCCAATAGCTTGGGCAGGAGACTTCCAGCCTCCTGAATCATGAGGCCAATTGCTTAGGCTCCAAAGCTGTGGCATTGTGTCATGGTAACCATAGGTAAGCAGTACACATAATTTCTCCTGCAAGCTTGTACACCTATGTGTCTGCATTACTCACTGTATACCTATATACCTGCAACCAGTGTATTGACAGCCCTGCATGCATGCACACCTGAACACCTATATGTCTGTGTGCTTACACACCTGTTCATGTATGCATGTCTGAACACCTGATTACCTGCATGCATGCACACCTACATNTTTGCATGCCTGTACTCCTATGCACTTTGAATGCCTGAAGGATTGTACACCTATCTGCCTACGCAACCATGTGCCTGCACACTTGTACATTTGCAAGCTACAAATCAGCATGCCTACAAAGTTGCATACATGAGCACCTATGTACCCATACACATGTACACCTGCAAGCCTGCACACCAGCATGCTTGCACATCTGCATGTGCAAGCACATCTGCATGTGCACCTGAGTTCCTGAACACCTATAAGCCTTTGCATCTACACACATGTGTGTCTATACACTTTCACAGATACACACCTATGTATCTGCAGGCCTGAATACCTGTATATCTACATATCTTCACACGTGTGTGCTTGAACACCTGCACAATTGAGCACCTGTGTGTCTGCATGCCTGCAAGATCACACACCTGCATTTACATTGTGCACTTACACATCTGTATGCCTACACAGCTGCGTGCCTGCACGTCTGAACCTCTCTACACCTGCANACCTGCATGCCTGCATGTCNGCACATGTATGCACCCAAACACCTGAACACCTGTATNCCAAACGCCTGAACACCAGCAGCCATGTGCTTGGCACTGCTGGGAAGTTCTTCATCCCTCCTTGTGTACTATTCTTTCACNGATCATGTTTTTCTANTAAATATTTTTCTTCTCTACAATCCATAGAGCCTATTGCTCCTCACATCCCTTTCACTTTTGCTCCATGNCCCAAAGCAATGGGATGTGTATNGGTTACCTGCAAGACCCTCACTCTAGTACCCCTGAAGCAACTGCACTAAGCCTGCCATTGATACCCTAACCCTCCCCAGAGCCTCCAGCTCAGGCTCCACTTGGCATCTGTAACGAAACTCCACTCTTCTGCAGAGACCTTATACCTCACACTGCTCTATGAACTACTGCCGTGAACACTAACCTCTGTCCCTCAGGTGCATCAATGTAGGGNACATCTACCTAGGGTCCTGATGCGGGAGCATTCACAAGAGTATCACCTCCTCTCCTGTCTCCTAATCTGTCAGTCTGAAGAAATCTTCCTTTCTAGCAGTCAGCATCACAAGGAATGAGCAAGATCAATGAGTTCCTACCTAAAACATGTTTCCAAGCCCCATGATGAAGCATGGCAAATAAACACACTTTGTTCTGCACACTGAATTGTTAGCAGAAGGATGGATGAGAGAACCAAGCTGTGCTCCCGCCCTCCAGGATGTGGAGAGGTTTGGCGACAACCACTCCCATGTTGGGTGTCTGGTGGGGGGAAGGGGAGATAATTCTTCCTAAGGCCTGCAAGCTGGAGCTGCTGCCACAGCCCCTGCTTCTGGCCAGATGCCAGTCCATTAAGACACAGACTCGAGATTTATTCCTATGCTTGCATTATATCCACACATAAAATCTGGCCCTGGAACTGCAGACCAGTGCCAAAATCTGTTTCGTTCCTTTAAGTTTTTGTATTTATTTTAATTAAGCGCTAGCAGAATGCCATTTACAGTGGCATAGTGAGTACCTTTGTTAATTAACAATACCAAGCCAGGGAGACAGGCTTCCTCCACACTCTTTTAATTAACTGAAATATGAAATAGTTCAAGGACAAAGTCAGTGATGGTTTCTTTATGGGTATGGAAGGCAGAGGATGGAGAATGTGCCCTTCACTAGCAATTAAGCACAGTTTTGACAATTCAAGAATCTAGCAAGATATATTTATTGTAGAGTAGTTATCAGAAGTAAGAGAGATTAGCAGACATAATACATTAAATATTTGGGTTGAAAGAACTCTTCATTCAACATGAAATATGGTAAAAAAAAAAGAAAAAGAAAAAAGTTTAAGCAGCTTGAGTGGGCTTCATGGTGCTAATGGTTCAGTCTGTTAGGAATTACAAAATCCAGACAGATACCTGACGTCCAAAAATAGGTCCCAATGTTTCACAGAAATACAGTGCATTTCAAAGTTTCAAACTATCTTTCCTTGAGCAACTATGGGTTTTTGTTCTTCCATTGTCCCTGCAAAGCCCCCAACGTGTTCCACTTTTTAAAGGAGATATATAATTTCTCCTCTGGAGCTCTTGGGACAGATGAATTCCCCATGTACGTGGGATGCTAAATTCCCCACACTCGTGGGATGCTGTTTCCCCTGAGCCCAGAACAAGTGTGAATGCGTGTGGTGCTGAAGCATCCCACTCTCTTGAAGACTTTAAGCCTATCTTCAGCACCACCATGGAGCCCAGAGCACAGTGAGTTTGTGTTGACCAAAGCAGCAAGAGGCAGTGGGGCCCGGCCTCCCTCCCACCNCCTCTGCACTCTGCCCAAGAAAGACTGAGCCCAAACACTACCTTTACTTCTTAAAGCCCTTGGTCACACCCTCTGTGAAGGTAGTCTACTGATGCTGAGCACAAAGACATTTACCCATTCCTTTGCCAAATGCATCCTCCCTGCTAAGACTGTAGAGGAGCACTTGAGCCTTGCCGAGGAGGAGAGGGATTTTTGACTCATGCTCCCTGTGCTGAAGATAAACTCTTGAGATTGAGAGAAACTGCTTTCACTTGCTGAATTAAACCACCTCTCCTTTCTCTCGTTCCCTCTCATGTGCTGCAGCTCTGAACCGCATTTTCCAGACACAAACTGCCAAGCGAAATCCCTTCTATATTAAATTTTGCAGCCATCCCTAAGAAAGGGGGAATTATTTGCTGTGCTAAGGAAATGAAATATATTTTAAATTGAATAGCCTCATGAATATGTTAATAAGGCCCAAACAATTTAATAATGATAACAGACCTTGTCTTCGAGTGGCCTCTTTCTTCCAGTAAAGGCTGACAGCACTTACCAGGGGGTGGAGAACACAATGGCCCTGTTGCGTAGACCAGAGGAGCGAAGCTTTCTCTCAGTGTGTGAAACAGGCAGTGGGCACTGTCTTGTCCACTTCTTTTCTCCACAGGCCTGGGGCTGAGCTCCTGGGAACCATCTGGAGACCCCAGAACTCCCCCACAAGGCTCTCCCTGTTTCCTAATCTCTATCACAGTCACGAGGACTCACATGTCTGCAGTACCTACTTAGTGGTAAAGATGATGGACATGGAGTCTTCACCTACTCCCCTTGCTTGGAATAGGGCTGTACCTCCCTCAGCTCAGGTATCAAAGTAGATCCTCTGGGCTGACCTAATATTTCCTGACCTTCTGGTACCATCTTCCTTATCCACNTCCACTTGAGAGAGAGGCAGTTGGACAATGAAAATTGGTGGAAGCTTATATAACTAAGGGCAAATTCATAGACAAAAAGGCACGGAAGAAGAGGCTACTCNNGCAGAAGGCCTGGTGGGAATGGACACTAAACATTAGGTCTATTGTAGGCTCATCCTGAGCTGGAGAGGATAGGGAGGACTAAGGGGAAGGAGTGAGGCAACCATGAGCATCATAGACTTCATGGCTCACAGAAACAGTCCGTGATGGAAAAGCAGCAGGAATGGACAAACAAGTGAATAAAATCTGCAACATGCTGTGGCAGCCTCCTCTTTGCTCTTGTCTTCACTGAAGGTCAAGCGAGTCCTCAGCCCCTGGTTACCATCCCATGGGAACTGCTGACCTCCCCTGGGAAAATCTGCTTGCTCAGGCTTTTTCTGAACTGTGCTTTTGGGTGCACTTCCAAAGGACTGACCACATACAGTTCCCCAAAGGAGAGCTGCCCTTCTCTNTCTCANCTGAGCNTGTTCTTGAGCATCNCTGACNAAGCAGAGACCCCTTCAGCAGCTTAGAAGATGCCCGGCTCTGAGAAAGAAGCAGCCTTCACNGTTAAGCTGCCTCCTGGGTCTCTGGGTGTTGATTTGACAGCACAAGAAGGAATCAAAAGCCCATCGAAGAAGGCCTTGNTCAATAGAGGAAGCATTTGTGATCAGTAAGGTTGCTGCCAGATCCCACACTGCAGTCTGTAAACAATTGCCAGGAAATAGTGTAATACAGCCACAGAGAGAAAGCGAGTGCTTGTCCTTTGCAAGTCTCTACTGAAGAGATGGTGTGGTAGTTAGGACCTAAAATATTCTTCAGAGTTCCCTGTGTGAGTTGTTGGGAAAGAGTGGGACTTTTAGGAGGTGGCATAATGTACATTATGTTGGTACATTGTCGTCATTCCTGGAGTTCACTGAGAATCTGGTCCTGCAAACAGAGTTGCCCACCCTCACCTTCAGACTCAACCTGCTTGTCTCAGAGTATCCCCCAAAGCTCTTTGTGAGGGTGGCACCCCCACTTCAGACCCAACCTGTTTGTCTCAGAGTTTCCCCCAAAGCCCTTTGTGAGGGTGGTCCCCGTACTTCCACCCCCACCTTCAGACCCAACCTGTTTGTCTCAGAGTTTCCCCCAAAGCCCTTTGTGAGGGTGGTCCCGCCTACCTCCAAGTCTGTGACAGGGCTGGAAGAAAATCAAAACAGCCCAAGATGAAAATTACCTTGTTTGTGTAAGCAGCTAGGAGGTGAACCATTCCAACAATGGTTACTATTGTTTATACCATGGTATGAAAATGCCTGCCTTGCAAACTCAAGAGTCTGAAGTACACCTATGGAAATACACGCATGGGGAGAAAACCCAGTCAGAAACTCCAACTGACTGCCTCANCTTCCCCAGGTATTTTCTGCTGGGTGTTGTAAGTGCCACTCTGATGCCATCTCTCTAAGCGCTGTTTCTNCTTTTGCTTGAAAACCTCCCCACAGGGGACACAGGACACTCTGCCNTGCCCAGGACTCTCANCTGGGAACTGTAGCTGGCCGCATCAGTATGGCTCGCCCAGTCAGTTTCTGCTGGATGATTTGTGATGCTCTGCTACTTGCCTATCTATNTCTTGTTATTTATTTTTTACTTTGCCTTGTTATATACTTAACAAAACAGCTCACTCAAACCTGAAAGTCCAGCTCTTAGCTCGTTCTCCAGACCACACAGAGCAAGTGAGTCCCAGAGGTAGGAAGCTTGGTCATTGAGGCATGTCTTAAAGGGGCCACAACACCTTTTTCACTCTCACACTGCTTCCTGGTCATCATGAAGTGAGCAGAGCATGTAACACCCTGCGACGATGTCCTGTCCCACCCTAGCCAAGAGCATCAAAGCTAAACAGGTATCTGACACCATGTNCCAAGATAAAATTAAGCTCCTTTAAATTGACGTGGTTCATGCATTTTGTCACAGTGACAAAAAGCAAGCACACACAGCTGGTAAGTATGTGTAGTGTAATACTCAGACATGTGCTGGTAGGAAGACCGATAGCTCAAGACTAAAGCCCCAACATCTACAAGAGCAGAAACTCACAGGGCCTGAGTCCAACACCCCATCTCCGAGATGGAAGTATGCCCATGTCTTCACAGCAGGAACCCTCCTGCACTCAGACCATTTGCTTCCAGAGACAGCACAGTTCTACCCTGTCTCAGACATGGGCAAGCAATGAGGAAAACACAAAAAATGCAGAGCCTGGTTCTCTGCAGGCCTGTCTGTCTGCTGCTCCATTCTCACTTGTCCNTGGAGGCCACAGCGATGCCAAGCCTTTGTAGGAGATGGGACACGGCTTGGGAGTGCTTCCTTCTCACTGGGCTTCTGCCGGGTGCCTAATTAGGGGCTGGGCCCACTATGGTATATAACGGACATCAATGAGTGGCTGTCCCTGAGCCACCAGGGTGTGCCAGGCATCTGGTGGGCCTGACAAATGCAGAAACCTTTACAATGCNCCTCATCAAGCAATTCAGGCCCCAGAAGGCAGCCTGCATGAATAATGAGGTATTTGCTTNCTCCNTGCATATGATACAATGTCATTTGGTAACCTCATTAGGTCTGCTTTAGGCTCACCNTTAGNNCACTTGCATGGACATGCTGGGGCCANTGGGACAAGGAGCAGAACACCAGGAAAATCCACNGCNCAAGTGTGATGAGAAGGGTTGACTATGGGGGATGGGGTCAGTCCTGCATGTCTGTCTGGTGTTGGATNTAATTGTCATGGTTGGAACCACAGGACAGTCACTCCCGTTTTCATTTCAGNAATGAAACATCCCAAACTTTGACTTCTGGGTCTTTCATTCTAAAGATGGAGTTTAAGTGGAGCAGGTACATATGTTTAAGAACCAGCTTCTACTGTGATTTCAGGGCTACCCTGGGCTCCTGAAAGAACCCAGCTCCCAGGAACCCTGCTATTCTGATATCAGTGGGCTTTTATCCAGCTGTCTTTCAGCCATGTACTTGCTAAGCCTTTGACTCTNTGGGAGAAGAAAAAAAGTGTCCTGCCCTTGGACCTCAGAACACCAGGACCACATGTGGATTTACCTGCATAATGTTTCTGGAATCTGCCTTGTGCATCTGTGAAAAGCATGTGAAGAGGCCTCCTACCCAGTTGCTCATGGACATAGCATGAAGGCTAATAAACTACTTGTTCAGCTCAGAGCAGTGCCCATACAACCTGCTGTTCCTGGAGCCTGAGTGAAGCCAACTTGCTTTGTTAGAAGGAGAGGTTGAGATCTCCAAAGGTGGAGGCACTGCTCTCCTGNCTCATGTTTTCTGGCCTTGAAAAAAGACATAGGTTTAAGAAAATGCCTCTTGATATTGCAGGGTTTTTATTTCTTTCCTTCCACTGCTACAACTTGTGACAAATATTTAAAAGACAATTCCTATTAATTACATTTTTATGCAAACAAGTGTATGTTTTTGACTGTTGCTATCAATAGTCACGCATCCTATTAGCAAGGTTGGTCACAAAAGCAAGGTCAGCTTCAATATTAATAGGAACCAAACGTTGCTTCTTTATCTCGTCTCCTTTGCATCAAAACATTTTATGCAAATGTACAGCTCATCTGGAAGTAATTGGAGACTCTGTTTGAGTTCTCCACTGGAGATCTCAGCTNCCTGAAACATGGGGTGCTGTCAGAACCCACTGACTTTTACATAATCAGAACGCCAGTGAGCACAAGGACTGCCCATGGGGTCTGCTCATCCCTGGAGTTGAGAATTCTGCAATCACAGGGTCTCTTNTGTTGAGGTGCCCACTTTGCAAGTGGTATGTCATCCAAAATGCTATTAGCCTAAAGGCTTGTTGGAGATCAACACATATCTATGACACCCAAAAGACTCCCACAGTTGGCCCACATCTGTAAAAGAGATGTGTAAAAGAGAGTAAAAGATGAGTAAAAGAGAGACTGCTGGGAGACCCTTAAGTCCTCATGACTTCTAGGGAAAGCTGAGGCTGTTTGTGGATTTTGTGAAAATCAGTCTGGCTGTGTGTGTAGAGTATGGACCATATGACACTCCAAGCCATTGAAAGCAGGACTAGGGGACATGTTGGAGTGTAGTGATTGCAAATTAGAAACCAAAAAAGAAAAAGTGACTGCAGGTAAAGCTTGAGCTAGCCTCATTTGCACTTTAGGCAGTCCCCAGGAAGGTTCTCATGCTCTCCAGCTGTCTGTGGTAGGAGATGAAGAGACCATCACAGTCAGCAAACCAAGANAGAACCTCTGTTGAGGATGTTCTCTTGAGAGCTTGCCTGGAGAAACATATAAGGTCCACCTAGACAGAGACTCTTGAAGACAGGATGCATCAAGAGCCACCAGTTCATGAAGTGTGTCCAGGATGCTGTGCTTCCCAAGCCTGAACAGTTACTAAGTTTTTGTTTAGGTCTCATTTTTTATTTGTTTAAAAAAAAAATGCTCTCGACAGTGCTTTTCAAAAACTGGGAATATTTTTTTGTGTTGATCCCCCTTGGTAACTGATTATTCAATTTTCATCAAGAGGTTCTNTGATTTATTTCCTGATCCTTCGAGTCTGAACTGTCCTTGTGACCTAAATAGGCCAATAGAATATGGCTCAAGTGATGATATGCCCAGCCAACTGCATGGCGCTTCCTTCATGCCCCTGCCCAGACACATGCACACAGATACTTGTGAGTGAGAAAGGCCATATGACTGAGGACTGAGTCAGACCTCTGCTTTTTTACCTCCTACACCAGCCAGGCCCAGGCAGCTCACAGGTAAAAGCCCAGTTCAGCCACACCTCCCTAGCCCAGGAGAGCAGCTCAGAGAAGGAAGAAATTGCATTGAAACTCCTGAGGAGATTGTTTCAGTCTTGATCCATCATTCACTTTCTTCACACTACCCCTGTCAAAGGAATGACCTTAATTCTATGTAAATAAGGCAGCTTCTGGGGGGAGAGCTGAGCAGTAACCCTGGCTTTACAGACACTATAACGACTTGGTTATGGAAGCAGAAGTAAAGATCCTCACTTAGTATTAGAGTTAGGAGGAAGTGGACTTCTCAGTAAAATGGGCTCCACTGAGAAACTCCAAAAAACTAACCTAGAACTTTTGCTCCAAAGACAGGCATGCACACCCATGATGCACTGAGATCTGGCTCCTGCTGTCTACTCTTTCAGAATTCACTGTTCTCCTGANAAACTCCACATCTCCCAATCAGGATGTCTTGTCTATGGCTGGGATGTCCCTGATGACTGTGATTGACACTTCTGAGCTGGGACTGTCTTCAGTGCCTGAAGCATATGTTGTTAAGGAGAGATGTTGTGGCTTTGAATGGAGTCCAGAGAAGCAACAAGAGACATTGGAAATATGAGACAGCTAGAGGCTCAATTCAGACTGGACTGGGGCATCAAAATAAAACAAAAGCCATAAACATCAAAACTGCCCTCTTTAGCACTGATGACAACCCTAACTTTAAGTGTCCTTATGAATATCAATAATTTAAAGATGGATTAGTTTGCTTTTCATCACTCTAAAGAAACTCTGAGGTGAGGTACTTTAATAAAGAAAGGAGNTGTANTTAGCTCATGGTCTTGGAGGTGGGAATTCAAATAGTATCGTGCTGTCTCTAGTAAGAAGTCATAGAGGTATCATGTCATAGTGATGTCCCCATGGTAGGAGTGTTAGCAAAAGAGAGAAGTAGAATGGTCAGACAGGGAGCTGGAGAGCGATCAGAGAGTCAGGCCACCATTCCAACAGTTTTCTGTTAAGAAGTTACACATGGTCTCATGCAAACTGCATGTCTTTTCCTGGCTTCCCTTCTGTACCATGACCTAGCCAATTCTCACCAGACCTCACTTGTGGAAGTACTTAGCACCACTCAGCACTACCACAATATTTTCTCATTGGGGACTGAATTCATAGCCCAAGCCATGGCAATGGATGAGAAAGTAGAGTCTTGACAAGCCAAGCAACATCCTCACAACCCAGAGAAAACAGCATTGAGACCCTGCTCCTCTTGTGCCTACAGACAGACAGCTGCCCTTCTCCTGTGCCAGAGGAACGAGGCAGGTCTTCTCCTGGGACAGTCTTAAATCAGACTGCCAAGGACAGGATGTAAATAAGGTCAGATTCCAGGGGACAACCTTTCAGTTGCACGCCGGGGGCGGGGGACATATTTCACTGTATGACAAAGCAGTCTCCATCTATCATAAAGGTCACAAAGAGCTGAACCACCGNTTCCCACACAGTGGGCTGCCCGCCCCCTCTCCAGGGTCTGATGCCCTCTATTGTCATGGGTTTGAAGGTGTTAGCTCTCTCCATTCTGTTCTTTGCTAAGAGCTGTTTTCTCTGGGTTGTGAGGATGTTGCTTGGCTTGTCAAGACTCTACTTTCTCATCCATTGCCATGGCTTGGGCTATGAATTCAGTTCCCAATGAGAAAATATTGTGGTGGTGCTGAGTGGTGCTAAGTACTTCCACAAGTGCGGTCTGGTGAGAATTGGCTAGGTCATGGTACGGAAGGGAAGCCAGGAAAAGACATGCAGTTTGCATGAGACCATGTGTAACTTCTTAACAGAAAACTGTTGGAAGAGCATCACCCTCAGATGATTCTCTCAACCTTTGAGGGACACAGGAAGAAAAATACAGTCATTGAGCAATTGGAAATGACCATTTTTCCACTTCCATAAAATGATCTTATAATGATTCTAAGGGTATTTTTATGGACTCATTAATGTATGGAGACAGCAGTGGCAAGCTGGAGAACACAGTAGCCATTCTCTGTGACAGCTAGCATCCCTTTCTCTGAATGTCCCCCACTGTCATGATATCTTTCTATCACTACTCTGAGAAGATTCCAGCTGCATTGCCATCAAAGGGATCTGGCCCCCTGGGATCTTTACCCCCAAGAACTGGTTCCCTTCCAACAAATATGACTGAGAAGGGACCTCTATGTACCTGTCT
>LZPO01017482.1:2339-13028 GCA_001675575.1 Neotoma lepida
ACCATACCTTCACCCCGCTTTTTTTTTTCCACTGTTCAAAACATCCTCACTAAGTTGCCCAGACAGGGTTTGGACTCATTATGTAACCCAGACCTTAAACTTGAAATCCTGTAGCCTCAGTCTCCAGACTAGCTGGGATTACAGCCTATGCCACCGGACCTAGAGTGCTTGAATGCCAGTATTCTACATATAAGAGTCTCAAAGTTTGCCNGCTCCGAGGAACTTTTCAGTGGCTTTCTAGTCCTCATCACTCTGTCCCCAGCATCTCATTACCAAAATTGGTCCTCACTATAAATCATGCTGATTTGGCTTGGCTTGGCTTATTCCCTCTTGATCTATGAACACCTTTATACAAAATAGAAGCATAAATAAAACATTACTTACAAAAACTAAAAGTGCAGCATGTCGATGGCNACCCATGCAGGCATGATCCTTGCTTAAAGCCACTGTAGTGAACTTGACTAAACCAGTGCCTGTCACACCGAGGTACTTCTCAGGCAGNAATANCCACTCTCCCTGCCGCTGTGCTTGGGGTAATCAAAACACTCGTGCATGACTTTCTGTTTCCGACTATTGTGCCTGCCAGTGGGCAATATTCCCCTTTGGCACAGAATTTGGGACAGGCTGCTTTTGGAACAGTTTTTAAAACTGTAGCGAGGGAAATACCTTAAAAATCATTCAACCACAAGAAGTCATTTTGTCTGTTCGCCGCATCGCCAGGGTTTTTATTTTTAGGAACATTTTCATGAACCAGTGCTTTACATCTTATGAAGCACAGCTGATCTGATTCGNTTTTTCTTCATCTTTATTTCCAGTCTGATATTTTTGGCCTCAGGAGCTATTTTCTCTAGGAAAAGAGGTGCTGTCCTGGAGATAAATGAAACTTGGTTAGAAAAAGAACTGGGTCCACAGATCCACTCTAAGGAAGCCCAGAGCAGTTCTGAAGACCCATTCTTGTAAAGATGTCATGAGTCATATACATCTGAGAGTGCCGAGTAGGTGGATCACTTATGGGCTCAGGGCACGATGTGACAATTTCAAGAAAGAATAGCCAAAACAACATAGTTCCCCACATACTGTGATCATTTCCATAAATACAGTCCTTTGGGGACACACGGGCCCTTGTAGAGAGTGTCCTTTGAACATTCAAAGACCTTTGAGGAAATGCCACTGTTGCAACTCTTCAGAGCTGGGGGTAAATTAGCAAAACATAGCCCTTCCATGACATCCCTCTCTGGACTTGTCTTGCAAACAAAGCATGCATTGGATTTCAACCTCTCCTCTCCCTGGCTTGATCACTCATCACCCAGACCAGCGTTTGGATTTCTTTGAAACAGTGTGGCAGTAGTCAATCTTCCACTCATTCTCGTGCTTCAGGNGTGAAACTACAGGGAAGGCATTTGGGCTCTAAAGATTGAAAGCTCAAAATAAGAAGTCCCTTCAGAAAAATGGCCCTCAGTCTCAGTGAGCTAATATCACACGTAAAAGTANAGAAGGGTTGCTGACATAAAACATGCCTAGTGCTGGTGAATCTTCTGGTCACTNAAATACGGGAAAGTCATGAGTGCCATAACTTAAACAGATGCTAGCCTGAAAGCAGCATCAGNGAAGGGAACTAGTTTGCTGTATGGGCTTCATGATGGTCAAAAGGATAAAGGGAGGGGTTTGTTGCTAGGCAATAAGAGGCTGGTATATTATACATCCACAGTGCATGGACATCAGTCTAGGCTGTGTGACTTACTTTAGAAATAAAATGGGAACAGACAGGATCTATGTCATTTCCAAGGAAAGCTCTAGAAGCCACTGTTGAAGTCTATCATGTACACATCCTCTTTGCTATAGTATTCCAGTCTGAGACTGTTTCTTTGGCCTGAATCCACAATGATGATGAAACAGAGCTACAGCTAACTCACAGTAGAAAAGCAGTGTCAACACATTCTCCCTCAGCCTTGCTCACTATTCAAATTCAGGCTTGTTTATGAGTACGGTATCACATCCTAGGCCAACTGACATGGAAGTCAATATAAAATGAAGATGAAAACAATAAAGTGTTAGACCTGATGAATGAAGTGGTACCATATTTTTTTTTAAAAAATGCACAATGGTGGTCCAGATAAGTGCAGATAAGTGGCCCAGAAGTAAGGAGCTCAAACCGCTCTTGCAGAAGACCCAGGATTGGTTCTCAGAACGAACATCAGCTGTCTGCAAACTGCCAGTAACTCTAATTTTATGGACTTCACAACCTTCCTGTGGCCCCTTAGGGCACTATATTCACATGCACATACCTGCACACATATCCATAATTAAAATTTTAGGATATTTTTAGAGAAAATGACATAATACCATAATAACAGGAAATTGCTGCCTAACATTAATTTTTACATTTGTGTGTCCAGCATTATGATAGCCATATCTCACTTAAATCTCATAGAATCAGAACTCAAATACATTTGATTACTACCACAGTACATATTCTTTGCAATTTTTTCAAATAATTCGTGAAGTTGGTAGTTGCATGTTCCTGTACAGATGGAGGGAGTGGGGCTAATTCAGCAAGCTTGTTTTGCTCAAATCATACATTTTCAAAAAGGGTCTCCCTTCTGGCCTGGACTTTGATTGGCANCAAAGAATGCATGCTGTCTGAGCCCTCTGGAATATTCTACCTGCTAAGTGTTGTGTGATTGAGGCCTTGGGGTACCAGTTTGATCAGATAATTTATGCTACNTCCATGATTCCTGTTTTCTGAGAACTGGAATCCAATCTGAGTAGTTGAGGGAATTCATATATTTGCTACACCATGTAACTAACCCCAGTGAAAACCCTACACACCAAGACTCAGGAGAGCCCCTATAGTTGACAATTTGTTGCCTGTGCCTTAGAGAATTTAATCTATCTGTTCAACTCCCCTGAAAAAGAACTTTTGGAAACTTGTGCAAGTTTCTCTTGAACTTTGTTCCACACCTCTTTGCCCTTTCTGGTCTTAATCTGCATCTTTTTGTAATAAAACTCCACAACTACTTTTGAGAGCCTTCGAGTCCTTTCAGGGAGTCAGCAAGCCTTGTGGTGGGCTTGGAAGACTCCAATATAAAATAAAACATGAAATAAACATCAAAGATGACCCCAAATTTTTAACCCCATGTCACTCAAGAAATGATGTTGCAGAAAGTAAAACTGAAAAAGTTATGTAGAGTCAGTNAGCTCTGGAGTGGGACAGAGAAGAGGAGGAGTCCAGTGTAGAACAACAGAAGATAAGTTTGATGGATGGCATATTAAATTTGGCTTCAATATCTAGGTAGNAAGTGTTCAGTGAGCAATAGGAAACATACAGCTTGAGCCTATCACAGCAGCTCAACACTGTGATATAGGTTGTGGTTGAAAACATGAGAATAAAGCACAGTATTGAGAAAAAGATTTCAAATTGAGAAAAAGATTATAAAAAGGAAGAACAGGGAGGTAAACTCAAAGAGTACAGGCTGCCNATGAGAAGGAAGGCAGGTTTTACCTGTTTCTAAGTCATCATAAAGGATGATCTGCTCACTTTTTCNTAAATCTATATGAAGCCTCAGGTATCCNTGGTACCACTTGCNGATATGACTGCCACCAGGGCTATTTTTACACATTCATTTACATGTAAAACCATCCAAAGCCTGNGGTCAAAGATAGAGCATGANAAAAATCAGCAGAGGTACTATGGGGTTTCATTTAACTTAANCCTATATTTCTANGTATAGATTTACTTTAAATGACAAGCAGATATAGATTCCCAAANCACCAGGCTCAAGACANACCCTTATGTTTCTGCTTCTTCCATGTGTGATTTGTCCTATATTCTGATGAGGTTTTAGATTTTTCCTTTTCTTCAGAGAAATAAAGTTGGGGTTTTAGTTGGAGCTTCTTTAAATAACATTGCAAANGACANTGTTAGACTGACCCCACCTCTCTCACCTGAAGAGATAGCCTCCAGTGTTTATAACTTCTGTGTATTCTTTGTAAGTGTGTGATATATAACACACACTTGTGGCTCATTTTGGAAGAGAATTCTGAGACTTATTCTTGGATGTTGCATGAGACAGTTAATCCTAGGGAAATCTGTTGGTTCTGCAGCTCTTCATTCCCGTTTTCCCTCCACATGATGGAAAATCTCAGTCCATCACTTAGGATCAAATTGCTGAGAAAGTCACCAGAATGTTGCATTCAGACCAATGTCTCAAAAGCTCCCCCATGTGCACACAAGCAAAATAACTCATCAGAGAACGAGGTCATTGGGATGATTGCAGAATAGGGAACAGGGGCAATTTTCAGATTTTAAAAGATGTGCTACACTACAAGAAGACATCAGACTTAGGATTTGATTTGCAAGTGTCAAGGCCAAAGTCAAATGGGATAATGTAAATGGTTGAATTACAATATCAGTAAATGAAATAAATTCCCCCAAAGGACTTATTTTCCTGTGAGAAATAGTTTTTAAAAACAACAACAAAAGAGGAGGAGGAGAAGGAAGTAGAGAAAAAAAAAGAAAAAATCAAAGAAAAGAAGGTGGATTTGTTCTAACTATAAGCACACTGAAAAAAGGAAAGACAGGCTATCTGGATATAACAGATAGAACACAAGCTACTGATTTATATGCTTGAACCCGAGAAACAAATTATATAAAAATAAGCCAAACCATTTGTTGTATTTTCCAGAAACAATTTGCCTAATGGAAATGTTTTCCAATTTCTCTTCTTTGAACATTTATCTTCCCCTTAGGGAAAAACATACTATGGCTAAGACTACTGTGTAAGCCAGTACACTCAAGCAAAAAAAAAAAATAGGTTTTCACAATGTTCAAATAAAGCTTGGCCGCAAATATTCATCCTTCCAACCTCCACATGTTATAATCAAGATAAATGAACTCAAAATGAATGGAGCTATCCAACCCCACACAGTTGACAGAGAAACTAATACCTAAAGTCTCCTCTTCTGTGTACTAATTCAGTCAGTATTCCTTTACAACAAGCTGACTCTCTTTTTTCAATAATATTAACAAATAATAAATATGAAAAGCACCAACAAATAGTTCTAACAGGCTTTCTCTGGGCTACCAACTAGCTCCCAAATCANGACACGGAGACTTCCTATTAGTTATGAATGCTCGGCCTTAGCTTAGCTTAGGTTCTTTTCTTGCTAGCTTTTTTTCTTTAAATTAACCTGTTTCTCGTGGTCTATGTTTTACCTCAGGGATTTTTACTTTTNTNTCATTCTGTATGTCCTACTCCATTTCTAGCTCTTTAGTGGCTTCCTGGCTGCNTGGCTGGCCCCAGGCATCCCCCTTCTTTCTCCCTCATTCTCTTCTCTGGTTCTCCCCAGCCTAGATTCATCCTTCTACTTATTCTCTCTGCCTGNCAGCCTTGCCTATCCCTCTCCCGCCTAGCTATTGGTGGTTCAGCTTTTTATTAAACCAATCAGGTGCCTTAGGCAGGCAAAGCAATGCATCTTTATCTCANTAAACAAATGCAGCATAAGTAAATGTAACACATCTTTACATCATTAAACA
The DNA here is from genome assembly GCA_001675575.1 of Neotoma lepida. Classification (NCBI taxonomy): domain Eukaryota; kingdom Metazoa; phylum Chordata; class Mammalia; order Rodentia; family Cricetidae; genus Neotoma; species Neotoma lepida. Next base: position 7,876 of record LZPO01017482.1, read on the forward strand.
AATGTAACACATCTTTGCCTAGTTAAAGTAATATTCCCCAACAAATAGTTGGAATACCAGACATTTTTCTAGTTCAATCAGTATTCCATTATTAGCTGTTTCTCCATTTCCTATANGAGTAATGAGTGATAAAATGAAACAACAAAAACAAACATTTGCAATGCTAAAACATATTGATATATAAGGAAATAACCTAATTCTTAGTACTCTTTGCCAAGTATATTTTAATCACCTTATATAAATTAACTTGTGTCATATTACAATAACCCACTGAGGTTATATTACTATCCCTATTTTACAAGTGAGGAATCTTGGGTACAGAGAAGTAAGAATCTTAAAGAATAACTAATGGAGCCATGATGCTATCAACCAGTATCTCTCTGGACACAGATCCTCCTGCCTCCACTCCAAGTACTGGGATTATAACCATGTGCAATCCCACCCAGCTTCTAGGCCAAATCCATAACCGGAAAAAAAACTAAGCAAACTATAGAAAGTAGAATTGCTATTCATAGGAAAACCAGTCATAAGATTAAACCTTATTCTTTGGGCAACATAAAATTAAAATATGTGCTAATTAAAACAGAAATAAAAATCATCACCAACAATAAAAACTTAGAAGGAAATTTTTTACCCAATTACTAGAGTAAATTTAAAAGTTTTTAAGTATCCAATTTCACACAGATCATCTAAATGGAGGGCATCNTTCTTCAGTGTGCCNGCTAAGTCATGCTTATCTATAATTACAAATCATTCTTATCTAGCCATTTAGAACAATCCCTCTCCTAAGCAATTCTTGGTTAGTCTGTTTCCAGGTAATGAAGCTCTTTACGTGGAGAAGACACTCCTGTGTCTCTAACTGGTCCAAATTAACATGGCAGCAGCTTTCCACTGTGGCTTCCTTCCCCTTCTGACCCATGTCTCTCTTATGGTATCTACGGCATCACTCCCTGGACTCTTACCCAGTCTTTCAGACCACACTTGCCTCTGGCAGGTTCTGCCTTCTAAGTCTGACTTCCATCAGTTGCAAACTCTCGAGTTCTGTCCCTTTGGGGTTCTCTTTCCTCCATTCAGCATCTGAGTAAGCACAGTCAGCCCCCACAGCTACTATGAATACTTGTGGGTTGATGCTCGGCTTCCACTGAAGGGCCCTAAGCTAGTCTCTCTCCAAGTCTGCATTGCTCACGGCACTACCTCCACTCCTGGATCATCAGCTCCAAATCCCTTACATTTCACCAAAAAATTCTATTGCCCTCCTGTATTCTTTATTTAGTGGATTCTGAATCAAAGGAAAAAAAAACAGAAAACCAAAAAACTATTCCTTGAGCCATCTAGGCTTCCTTTCCCCCCTTTCAGAACACATGCAGGTGATCATTTCTGTGAACTGTACTTCTGAATTGCTCTTGAATCTTCCACTCTCTTACTGTGTTCCTCCCAGTGCCACAAACCTGTTTCACCAAAACTAGATCCTGAGTTAATAATTCAAGTACAAGTAGTTTTTGAGAAGGGACCCCAGGAAGTAAATGCTGAGGTTATGCGAGCATATCAGAGAGAGGAAGGAAGCCAATACTGGTGTATAAATGATTCAATAACTGTTGTGCACAGTGAGACTCAGTCCCCTAGGGACACTCATACCACACTGAGCAATGAATCAGACGTATGGATCACTCACTGTTAGAAGGCTGATCCCCAGGTGTTAACTCCTAGCGTGTCAGGCCTGCCCCTTAGTGTGGTCCTTTAATCCGGTAGTTGATATAACTTNTAACTGTTGCCTTCTACAAGAACAGCAATTACCAAGGGACTATGCCAAGCATCTGCCACCAAATCCTCCCATGGATCACACAAGCTTTAGATAAAAACTAATGCCTCTGCTGTCCCCCAATTTCTTTGTGATAATTGCCAGGATTTCTGATCTAATGTTTCTGTTCTCTGGNCTACCAATCTACCAATAATTTCAGAAATGCCTAATGCCTTGGCCACTACTATGTTTGGGATTTATTGGCATTGTTTCCCAGAATCCCCACCCACCACCCAACCCCATCTACATCTAGCTGGAGCATTCCAACTTCTTGACACAGTAGAGCTCTCCAACGGCTTCCTCTCTCAAAGATTTTCCTCATTCTTGTCACTCTGTAGGATACCTCCATCATTTCCATTCTTCCTTCCTCCCTTATCAAGCGGCATTTGTCCTCATGACCAAGGCACCAGAGCGTGACCCTAGAAAGTGACAACTTGCTTGCTGATTCTCCAGCAACAAGTCCAAAGCCAAAAAGAGGAAAAACTAAAAATCACCAAATAATTCCTATACTGTCTATATGCCACGTGTCTTAGTGTGCCTTCCACCGCTGTGACAAACACCATGACCAAAAGCAGCTTGGGGAGGACAGGGTTTACTTCATCTTCCATCATGAAGGGAAGTGAGAGCAGGACCTCAAGGCAGAAATCTGGAGGCAAGAACTGAAGCAGAGACCACAGAGAAACAGCAAGCTTACTGGCTTGCTCCTCATGGCTTGCTCTGTTTGCTTTCTTATACACCCCAGTACTATCTACCCAGGGGTGGCATTACCCACAGTGGGCTGGGCCCTTCTGCATCAATCATCAGTCCAGAAGATGTCTCACAGGCTTGCCTACACGTCAATCTGATGGGGACATTTTCTCAACTGTGGTTCCATCTTCTCAGATAACTCAACCTTGGGTCAAGTTGACAAACAAACAAACAAACAAAAAAACACAAACAAACAAAAAAAAACCACCAAACTAATCAACATACCATGAAAAACAAATAATACAAATCCTCACTTAATTTGGTAAACAAACCTAGACCAAAAGGAAACATTTGAAAAAATAGTAATTTTCCCTTTAATATTTGACTCTTTCAAATGCCACTTAGGATTTTCCACCCCGACCCTAGCAACATATGGACCACAGATGAACTTAGTTCACTCTGCTTTGGCTTCTTAAGTTCTATGCCTCTTGATTGGCACTTACTTCATTGCAGGGAATCTAACACCTAAGGGACCCTGTCAGGAAGAAGCCCTGAGAATAAACTCTGGGCATAAAGTACTCACAGACAGTTCATGACTGCATTTTACACTTCTCAAANTGAGGNTCCTCGTGTGCATGACACAGAGCTGTCTTCACATTGAACCCTAGGAGAGAGCCTTGCAAAGGAGGAGTATAATTACCCCCTTGAGGCTTACTTGCANGCATTGCAAGGTCACCAGNTTCTGTCCCCGCCCAGGGGACTTTTGCCAGATCAGTGCTGATGGACAGAAAATCAATGTAGCATAGGACAGGTGGGAGAGCCTTGCTTCACCTGGACTCATTTCAAGCTGCACATTTCCATGCAAATTACCCAACCCCGAATAATTATTAAATTCAGATTCAGGGGGATTTTTTAGAGACAAGAAAGAAGAAAGGGGAAAAGAGTTAACAAGCATTATTTCCTGAAGACCTAGTGTTTTATCTAAAATTGACTCTATTTACATGATGCAAGAATGAAATGTACTGTGGATAGTTTTGATCTGGGAGCTTGGGGCACAATTTGTAGTNAGTAACTATTGAGATCTCTCCAATCATTGATCACTACCATTGATGAAAACTAAAAAGGCTTTAGTTCATGCTTTCTCTTCTGGCCCATCCCCATCTTTCTAGCTTCACAGTACAACTACGCTGGACCTTCTTTGTTGAAAGCCTTAACGTTGAACATTGCCTTTCACTGTCTGTGCTTTTGGGTTCTGCCCTCACCAAATCATTTAATCTAAGATGACAGGGATCTACAAATACAGTAAGAAGGCAATCCGTTACAGCTGAAAGCACAAAAGGAAACTTGGAACACCCTGTACCTACGTCAGGTCTGCGGTGTGTGTTTTATTTCATATTTTCAGAGCCACTGCAGGCAGCCAAGTACTTGCTATTCAAAATGTTTTGCTGACCTCATAAGACACAATGTAAATAGACTTTCTGCCCAATGACGCCAATGCTAAATCTAACGTCTTCTGTGCTTTTATGTTTTGTGAGATTCTTGTAGATACTGCTTCCAAGTCCTGTGCTCATGGGCAATGCTGCTTTGGTATAAACTGATGCCAATCTTTGCAGGCTACTGTTTCTCTTAGGTGCTCTACACTAGNCATAAAAGTAAGGAAAACAGGGATTGGGAAGGAATTGTGGGTGCCTGTACCCCACTTTATTTTTCCATTCCTACATTCCCTGGCTTTCTTTTCCTGGAGCTCATGTCCCAGCATAAAGCATTGCCCTTAAAGGACGGGATATCTAGTCAAGCAGTCAGCAGTGGATAATGACAGCTAACAATTAACTCAACAAATATTCTTTGAGTCCCTCAGGGCACATGATAACTTTTCCAAGTATTTTATCCCNATCCTTCCCTTCCTTCCTCCTCCCCTCCCTTCTGTCCTCTTACTTTCTCCCTCTTACTTCCTTCCCCTTTTCTTCTTACTTCCCTCCCTCCTGTCTTTCTTTCTTTTTTAATGTCAGAATTCTTTTGAGAAAAAGAAGGTAGAATTTTAATCCAATTTTACCACCTCCTGCCAAAAAAAGAAATGTAATCTAGAGAGGTTTGTATCTTATCCACAGTCAAAGAGCAAGTCTGTGAAAGGACTGGAATGAAATGCAAGCCCAGTAACAGACAGCCCATTGTTCATTCCCTTATCCATCCCTCAGCTCATATCCAATTTCACTCTGTAACAAGTAGTGATGAAAGAGNAACCAATCCTGGAGTTTCTGGAGCTAAAGTCTATGCCCGTGTGAAAAAGTAAGTGATCCTGCAGACTACTGAAACTATATGTATGATGAATAAGCTTTTTTTTGGTAAAAGCAAAAATTACAAACGGCTAAGAATAATTTTAATCATATGATTTATATCATGTATTTGATATAAGAAAGCATTCTCTCACACAAATGACGCCTAATCTTCCCTTTACTGGTAACTTAAATACACCTCATTGAAATTGCCCATGTTTAGCAAGCTACCTCGAGATTTACCTAAAATACCCACAGCCATTCTGTCTTCCCACAAATCTACAGACATTTATCACTGCCCTGTGACGTATCAGTGAGGGTTATTTGGCAGGGCCTGGGGGAACCTGTCTCCTAGATGGCTCCTGCAAGAGACTGGCTCTTGGTTCTTCTCTACA
>LZPO01017482.1:28171-39265 GCA_001675575.1 Neotoma lepida
ATTCCTAAGGCACTCTTACCAGCTGGTGATTATCATTCCTAGTTTTATTGATCACAGATTATTGAAGTTAAGTGTCCTGTTTAAGAACACAAAAAGAGAAAGTTCTAGAAACAGGATTCAAAAGCCCCAGCCCAGTAGTTCCCATCACATTCCTGCCCCACTGTCATTACACTGGTAAGGTTTCCTGTTCTTCCCAATAGATGATTTTCTTTCANACATTTTGATTTAGCCTTAACTGGTGGCATAAATTGCATTCCCATCAACTGAAAAAAATAATAGAGATAAATCTTTAGATAAGTAAGATTAGTAACAAAATAATTGGGAAGCATATCCCTTCTAAATTTAAGCCATTTCTACAGTGAGCTGGGGGTATCTGTCTCAGCTCTTCTCTCTAAAACTTGCTAAGTTTGTTTCTTTTCTCCTTGGTGTGACAAAAGACCCTACAGAAAGTCACCTGAAGGAGGAAAGGTTCATTTGGGGGAGCAGTACCGNGAGTAGAGTCCATCATGGCAAAGAAGGCATGGCGGCAGCAGTGGCCTGCAGCTGCATGGGCAGGGACTNGCTCACAGCCAGGAAAATCAGGAAGCAGGAATCAATTGGTGAATGGTGCTACTTGTCAGGCTTTTCTGATCCCTTCTCCAATTCTATTCAGCCTGGAAGCTCATGTGATGGATATTTGTCTTCTTTCCTCAGTGTAGCATCTCTGGAAACATCCTCACAGACATGCCCAGAGAGGTATGTCACCTAGGTGACTCTAAGTCTAGCCAGGTTGACAATAATGATCTACAGGAGTCTTCTGTAGATAANTATTTTTATTTTTTATTTTTGAGATTATAACATAATTACATCATTTCCCCCTGCCACTTCCTCCTTCTCAACCTTTCCATATACCCCTCCTTTCTCTCTTTCAAATACATGACCTCTTTTTTCATCATTTCTACAAGCATATATATATATATATTCATAAATATAACCTTCTCAGTCTGTATAATGTTATGTGTATGTATGTTTTCAGGGCTGATAATTTAGTATTAGATTGCCAACTGGTATGTTCTTCTCTGGGGAAGACTATAGCCAAACGTCTTAGATGCTCCCTCTATGAACAAGTAGATAGTCTTNCCATCAAGAGGAAGTTTGTCCTCCTGAATCCTGATGAGCTTTGTGGATGCTTGCAACCAGGATGATAGAAGATGTAAGATCACGTGGTTTCAAAGGCTGGCCCTGAAAGGCCATGCAGTTTCCACTATCAGCNTTCCTCAATTGCTTGTATTTCTTTGTATAAGGTTGAGGCCTCATGGTCCTTCCCCATCTAGTTTGGTACGTCTATTGTTTCTAAAACTAAAAGGAAATAGAAGAACCTAAGGCACTTTATCAGCTGTCTCAACTCCTACCATTGTTTTTTATATCTCAAATAAAAATTCCCCATACACTATTTATAACAGTCACAGCTTTGTTCTGTTGGAGATGCCACGTCTACAGTGATTAATGGGAAGAATCCAGGGTTTATTGTACTGTTCGTCCTGATGGTAAATTGATATATAGTCTTCAGCAAATTCCATTTGAAATTACATTTCCTGTAAATGTGCCCCAACACAGCTGCCACACTTCAAAATTCTAGGCAAAATTTATGATTANACTTCAAGATATATTATTGTATAGGAGTTTAATATAAAACTCCCTAAATAGCAATGTTATGATTGCCTGTCTTTGCTTTACTCCTGGATGCTTAATACTCTCAGTTTTCTATTAGCAATCTTTTTAATGAAGATTAATTTCATTTTCTATCAGCTGTGTTAATAAAATGTATTGTTGAGAAAATGGGACTATATGGTGCAATTAGCTAATACCCACTCCTTCTTCTTCTTATAAACACACTGAAATTAANGGCAGTATAAATGAGAATGGGGATTTCAATCTGCTTCCTGGTGGCTGGCTGGGAAAGTACTGTAAACTCAGCACAGTGAGCCCTTGGTACTCTAAGAGNCAAAAGCAATAGGCTCAATGAAATGCTGACTAGATTTAGGACAAGGTAGAGATGAAAATTTTAAAAGGCCATAAGTAAAAGGGGTCATTCAAATTGGCCGTAAAAAGTCTATATTTGGAAAAGCTCTGAGGCGTAGCCATTTGGAGAAAAGGGCATGATGTCATAGCTGAGAGTTCCTCTACCTGGCTTATAATGGCCACCAAGGACTTCAGTGATTACTGTCCAGTTTTCAGCTCCTCAAAACATTAGAATGGAGGAAGGAAATTTCTTCAGAAGATGAAAGAACTTTAATTTGGTCAGAAAGCCAATTGATTATCAGAGCAAATTCACAGCAAATAAAACCTGGATTCATAGCAGATTCAAAGCTTGTTTCCTTTTCCAAAACAGAGATCCAACCTTCCCTACCAATTGCTTCTTTTATTCTTACAGAATCTCAAACTATGAAACCAAATGTCTTAGATGCTCCTTCTATGAACAAGTAGACAGTCTTCCCATCGAGAGGAAGTTTGTCCACTTGAATCTTGGTGAGCTTTGTGGATGCTTGCAACCAGGATGATAGAAGATGTAAGACCATGTGGTTTCAAAGGCTGGCCATGAAAGACCATGCAGCTTTCATCTTCTCTGCTGAAATCAAATGCTTGAAACCCTGAGCTCCACATATAATGCATCAACCAAGATGAGAAGAAGCCAAGCCTCAGAGAGAGGTCACATGGTGACATCTAGTCACCTAATGTGTAAGTAAAAATCTCCACCTGCCTCTGATCCCAGCCTCAGCATCAAGTCTCTTCTGCCCTTCTGGGACTCACAGCTGGAGCACACACAGCCCATTCTCACAGAGTGCTCTCTGACTTCTTGACCCATATCCTCCCGTGCTAATATAACAAAATGATTAGCCTCTGCGACTAAGCTGTCTGGTAATTTGTTGCACAGCAGTAGTTTCTGGAACAATCCTCTTACTGAATTGCTACCTCTGATCGTTCTCCATGGAGATTCTAATCCTGAAATGAGAACTTTTCCCTTATGTGTTGACCCCAAGCTCTCTTATGCAAATGAAAATTCCACATATCTCATGGCTGACAGAAGTGCCTCAACTCATGACTTCACCCTTCCAGAAATCAAATACGTGTCCTTCTTCTATCAACCAAACTACCTTCCCAGATCTGTTTCCCTTGGAAAGTCTTCCGAGTTTAATCACAGAAATGTAATGACCTACAATTTTCTCTCANCCNCTCCCAACCCTCACCAGTAACAATGGACATGTCTCCACCAAACAACTCAATAACGTAAAAGACACGAAATATAAACCATGAGGTCTGTTCCCAAAGGATTTCTTATCCTGTTGCTTAGGAAGTACAGCTAAACCATTTTTCTACCACCACCAGAATAGCACAAAATAATTGGGAAAGATCCATTCTCACCATTGCATGATATAGGTAAGAAAAACATTGAGAATCCTATTCCCATATTTCTACAAGGTATGTTCATTCATGTAAGCCAATGGTACTTATAAAAGTAATTCTTTATATCTAAGATAAGAGAATCTTCAATCATTTTTTCACATAGTGAACAACCATGTATTGATATCNGTGTGTGCCAGCTCAGAGAGTAGCACAGACGTATACACTAGAATATACGCTTCAAGACCTGTCCTCTTGAAGTGTATATTCTATTGAAGTAGATATACAAGCAGCATCTCATTCTCATTTAGTCCTCAGAAAGCCACAGGAGGCAGGCACTAGGACTCTTCATTTTACAATGATGGAGGAAGGTCTTGGGTTAAACAATCTGCCAAAGCTCATGTAGAAACTGAATGACGGTAGGACCTTCAAAAGTCTGTAGGCTCAAGCATTGCAGGTATTGCCTTCATGCTCTTGGCAATTGCTCTCTAGCAATACTATGCAATGAGCCTCAGAGCTCCTACTTATTTTTAAAATACTCACAAGACACTTTCCATGAGGAAAATATACTTCTNCCTGCTTTACCACAATCATCTGGATCATTCCCATTTCACATGCAAGAACACTGAGTTCAGAAAACTAAATAACTCACCACAAATCAATTTTGCAGCTGGCAAATGGGAGAACTGACATTTGAACCCAGGCTATTGGACCAAAGGGAACGCAAAATGAGCTCATAACAAATCATTGGATGCAGACAGGGTGAAAGACCTTTAAAAATCCTGAATCTTCTAAGTCACAATGCTAAGCTGTAATAAAACTTTTAATGGTATGACCTTTACGGTTCATGAAGAAGAAATACAATTTCCAAAAGTGGTCATTTTCCATACACTTTGGAGCTCTATNGGAAAATAGTCACAACTAGTTAAATATCAAAAAAAAAAAGATGGATTAAATGAGCAGTTTTAGTAGAAAGCTAAGTTACTTACAGACTAAAACTGCCCTGGAATTTCATGTTTAGTAATACCAGGGTTATATGAAACAATCAGAAAGAATCCACAGGAGAAATTAATATGCAAGTGTTAGCTAACTTCACCACTATTGTGATTATTTCATAAAACCAAGGTACCATAACTCAGACAAATGGTCACTATGTAAAACAATTTTTTCAATAAAGATATTAATTTCACATCAAAATCGAAGAATTTCAAAATTTAACTGTATTTCTGAATATCTAAGTTCAACTCAAACAATTAAACTCTGAAAGAGAAAAAGGCAATACCTAANGATTGGCTCTAAATCAGGAAATTAAAAATCAGGTTTACCTGAAGAAAATCAGCTATAAAATCAGATATGCAGCTTCTCCACCCATGATTTAGATAGATTTTCTTCTCAGCCTTGCTACATAAAAATATCAGTTTGAGGCCGGGCGTTGGTGGTGGCACACGCCTTTAATCCCAGCACTCGGGAGGCAGAAGCAGGCAGATCTCTGTGAGTTTGAGGCCAGCCTGAGCTACTGAGTGAGTTCCAGGAAAAGTGCCAGAGCTATACAGAGAAATCCTGTCTCGAAAAACAAAAAAACAAACAAACAAACAAAAAATCTCAGTTCGAATCTGTAGTTTTTTCTGTCACCATGAATGAAACCAAAGATGACAGTTTGACAATTGTGACACTGCCCGTATTTATTGTCTCTCTCTCAAGATTCCCCAGAGCAAATCATGTTTTAAAAAGAATTAATGGCGTGAACTCACTGACTTAACAAAACAGTAAAATTCTTAGAGCAGCAAGTGTTATTATCCCAGTGAATTTGTTGCTGGCTTGCTTTTGTTACTTCTGTGCCCTTTAGATCTACTGTATGAAAGACNGGATCTCTTTACACACTCAAAAAGATACCAACAACTTAATTATACATGTCNTCAAATTATCACCAGCATTTCCATGCCACCAGTAGATCCTCTAAGACACTAAGAAGCTAGGGAAAAAATAGACATGGAGAAATTTTTTCATCTTACAACTCTCCATACTCCACCACTAAAGGAATTCAGGGCCGGAACCAGGAGGCAGGATCTAAAGCAGAAGCTATGGGAGAGCCCAGAGCTTACAGGCTAGCTCTCATTGCTCTTATTAGCTTGCTCAGTTTGCCTTCTTATGACTGCTAAGCCTGCTTTCTTACACCATCCAGGACCAACTCTCCAGCNGTGTCACTACACCCCTCCCACATCAATCATTAATAAAACATAAATTTAATTTTTTAATTAATAGACTTGCCTACTGGCCCGTTTTATGAAAGCAGCCTCATAATTAAGATTCCCTCTTCCCAGATATGTCTAGCTTTGTGTCAAGCTGACAAAAACAACCAGTACACCTTCCATCTGGTGNTGCTGGGAATTCCTCAAATACTTTAACAGCACACCTATACCTCACTTTATTGCACNTTGTTTTTGCCTTTTTCTGCATTTCTGGATCACACCCTAAGGAAGGTGAGTGANTGGTTTACATTATTCCCAAGGAGACAGAGGTTTTATCCAAAATCATCCTGGTTATTTTATGCCAAGTTAAACCCCGCATCTTTTCAATGTTTTCATAGGTATTTGTAGCAAATGCATATCCCAGAATTCTGTTCCAATTTTAAGCAAAGTAAAATAACATATCCTTTCATTAGTGACCACAGACAGTTTCAGGTCATCAAGGACACACTAGATCATTTAAAGAACAGTTTGTGTTAAGTGCATATTAATTATCTTTGCTGATTAAAAGAATGTAACCCACAGATGGGAGTGGGTGGAGAGACTCACAGCCAGCCATTGTGTAGAGAGAGAGTCTAAATTGGAGGTCTCCATTAGATCACTCCCCTCAGAGCTCAGGGAAACCCACAGAAGAGGAGGCAGAAAGGTTGTANGAATGAGAGGGGATGGAGGACACCAGGAGAACATGGCCCACTGAAGCAACTAAGCAGGGCACATATGGGCTCACATAGGCTCANATGTGCATACAGAGACAGAAGTGGCGAGCACAGGGCCTACAGGGGTCTGCACCAGGTCCTCTGTGTATAAGTTGCAGCTATTAGCTTGGTGTTTTACTGAGACTCCTAACTATTGGAGGTGTCCATATTTGACTCATTTGCCTGCTCTTGGGACTCTTTTCCTCCTGTTGGGTTGCTTTGTCAAGCCTCAATGTGAGGGCTTTTGTCTTGTCTTATTGTATTTTATTTTGTTGTGTTAAAAAAAGTATGTAATCCACACTATAATAACGGCTATCATACACTTATTTATTCTCCAAAGCCTATAACATTATTTAATATAACCTTTATAAGAAATCTTCTAGGAATGCCTGTTTTAGTAAATAATTTTTTTTGCAGATGAAGAAAATAGGCTAAAATAGCATCTTAGTTATTTTTCTATTGTTGTGCTAAAATACTATAACCAAGGCAACTTATGTTAAATGGCACTTAATTGGGTTTATGGTTTCAGAGGGTTAGAGTACATGATGGTAGAGCAAGGGCATGGCAGAAGAACAGCTAAGAGCTCAAATTTTGATCCACAAGCAAGAGGAAGACAGAAAAAGCACATTGGGAGTGGGGATCTTTTGAGACCTCAAAATCCACCTCCAGTGACACACTCATCCAACAAGTTCACACCTCCTAATTCTTTCTAAAGAGTACCACCAACTGGGGACTAAGTATTCAAGCATATGCACCTATGAGGGCCATTTTCATTCAAATCAACATATTCCACTCCCGGACCCATAGGNTCATGGCCATATCATAATGCAAAGTATATTTAGTCCAACTTCAAAAGTCCCCATAGTCTTTCATGNTCTCAACACTGTTTTAAAGCCCAAACTCCAAAGTGTCTTCTGAGACTCAAGTCAATCTCTTAATGACAAGCTCCTGTAAAACCAAAAAGAAAAGTACATACTTTCAGCATGCGATGGCACGAAATATACTCTACCATTCCAAAAATGAGGAATGAGAGCTTAGTAAGGAAATACTAGATCAAAGCAAGACTGAAAACATCAGGGCAAGCATTGACTCCATGTGTGAGAGGGCTTAGATGGTTTCACTCTTCCAGGTTTCTCCCTACAGTGTTTCTCTCTCTTAGGCTAGTTCCATTTCCTGTGTACAGCTCTCCTTGGCAGATAACTCTGGCACATCTAACATCTTTGGGTCTCTGTCATAATTCAGGCTTTACTTTCACAGCTTCACTAAATGGCCTTAGGGCCTCCATGCAAACACCTGACCTCATCCATGCTCCTTAACCTCAGAGGAAGATTCCATAACCCCTTTACTCATGGATCATTCCTGACTGCAAGCCAGAACCATGTGGATGGACACTACCAAGNTTGGTTACCAACTTGGGATGAATCATGGCTCCTTGAATCACACCACAATAGCTGTGATACATTGTTTTTGTTGTCGTTTAGGAGCAGAAAATTCCTTAGGTCTTTCCTTTTACTCATTTCAGGATTATCTGGGTGAGATCTTGTCCTGAGGAATCCCTTCCATTATCCCAAATTGGGTAAGGCCTCATCTTGATCTGCTTATCTCTTCCAGCACAAGGCTTGATTCCAATATTAAATTTCCTGGTGCTCTTTTTCTCTTCAAACTGTACATTTTGTATTTCCTGTTGCCCCATTTGCTCTTTTTCAGTGTAGACCTGCATAAGAATGATTACTAATAACCATGTGACAGAGTCAGTATTAGGCTGTCTTGAAGTCTCTGCTAAAGAAAGTAGTCTATTACCTTTCAATTTAGCCTTGGGTAAATTCTTAGGGAAGGACAAAGTGCACCATGTTCTTTGCCAAATTATAACATGAATGGTCCCTAGCCAAGTTTCCAACATTGTTTCCTTCTGAAACCTCTTGAATTGGCCTTCACAGTTTGTCCACACAGCTCTCAGCACTACTTTCTTCGAAGATCTTACTAAGATGGCCCATTAAGCTTTGCTTACAGAGCTCAACCACTTTGCTAGTTCAGAGTCTTAAAGCCTTCCACAGTCCTCCAAAAATCAACATGGTCAGGTTCTTCACAGCAATACCCTACTACTGGTACCAACTTCTTAGTTACTTTTCTATTGCTGTGACAAAATGTCACAACTAAGGTAACTTGTAAAGAAAAAAAAAGCACTTAATTCAGCTTGATGTCTGCAATAACAGGACAAAAGCATGGCATCAGAAACAACTCAGAATTAACATCTTGATCCACAAACAAGAGGCAGAGAGAAAGAGAGAGAGAGAGAGAGAGAGAGAGAGAGAGAGAACAATGGGAATGTCATGAGTCTTTTGAAAATTAAAAATGGACATACCTCCCCAATAATACCAACCTCCTAATCCTTCCCAAACAGATNCACCAACTAGGATCAAGTATTCAAACCTATGAGCCTATGGGAACCCTTCTCATTCAAATCACCACAGATAGTGATGGAATCATGAGCTTTACTCTTTGTGGCTATAAAGTCATGCTCACAGAATTTAAAACCAGCTTAGTCTGGTTTTACTTTTAAGTATGACATAATTATCTCACATCCCATAGTTTCATATATAGTATACTTGTATAGTTCATTTAATCAAGTTACCTCATGTTTATAGTCTCTTTCTTTGCCTCATCAACTGAGCTCACAAACACCCAATTTCTATGCTACCATGAGCTTCATTTGATCCTGGGACTTACTTTCTGCAAGATTATCTCCCAGATTACTGCAGTCCTATTTTATCACCATTCATTCAAACACTATCAAGAATTTTAGAGAGCAATATGTAATACTACTTCATTGGAGCCACAGGCAAGAAAAGCTAGGGTATCCTTTCCATTTTCATTTAATCTACCTTTCAGCTGTCTGGGAGGTGAAGCATCTCTTGCATCCATATTGCTCTGTGTTTTGTATTGGTCCCCAAGGTACTAACATGTAATGAGCTTCCAGAGCCTTTCATATTCTGAGGATAAGATCAATTGCATGGAAACAAAGTGGGGAAAAGAAATAGAAACCAGGAAGACCACACAGAATCAGACATGCAATAATACAGACTTAGTAAAAGGACACAGTTTCCTCTGGTTATTTCTTCCACCTATATAAAACCACACACTACATTAGACAAAGAGAATAATCTAGTCTTACAAACTTGCAATGCCACACATTTGGGAGCAGTTTGTTTAAAAAGTGTGTGTGTGTGTGTGTGTGTGTGTGTGTGTGTGTGTGTGTGTGTGTGTTGAAAAGGTTGAAGAACTTCAACTTGGAACAACAACCATTAGATCTTAATTGGATTGCTTCTGCCCTGCATTAGATTCAAGCAGCAAAATAATTTATCATTTCAGAAGACTGAAATACTTCCAGCCAGTCATAAGGATATCCAAACCCACAGAAAACACATACATTTTTAGCTGCTTTATTGAACTTACCATTTGCTTCATTATCTTGTTTTACACAATCCCAGATGAAATAGAATTGTGCTCTATGTCTTACAATGAACCAATCTCATGAACTACTGTCCTATCAAGTTTTTTGATGGATACACTATCTATCTCCCCTTAGAAGCTACTCAGAAGTGGCTACATGTCCCTCACCACTGTGCTGACAGTCCTCTCTTATACATCTTAGGATCTATACTCAGACTAATCAAAAAAGCAGTCCAAGACAAATTCTATACAGTGGATATTCCCTGTCTTTGGTCTCTATATCACTAAGTAACCTTGAATACTGTATTGTCAACAAGTTACTTTTATATTCACTAGGTCATTAGAATATATTAATCTTTCTACCCAGAGAAGGAAAAGAGTAATCATACAAACAATTTTGATTATAGTGAGTATGTTTGTGGGCCAGAAAGCTTTATCAAAATTTTCAAACTTAACTAATTTTTTTCTTCTTTATGTGTGTATGTATCTGAACTGTGTGTGTGTGTGTGTGTGTGTGTTTACATATGTTTACACGTATAGGAGTTGTGTAGGGGAGGGAACATGTGCATGTGTCAGAATATGTATGTGGAAGTCAGAGGTTGATAATAGAAATCTTTCTTCATTATTCTTATGTCTTACTTACTGAGGCAGACTCTCTCAAATCAAACCCAGAGCTCACTGATATAACTAGTCTCCCTAGCAGCTGGGTATGGGGATCCATTGTCTCTGGCTTTTGAGCAGATGTGCAAGTGAACTGCCACACCCACTCAGCTTTTACTTGGGTTCTTGGGATCTTAACTCCATTTTTCTTCCTTGCACAGAAAATGCTTTAACCACCAAGCAATCTCCCCGCCCCAATCATCACTAGTTTTGATCACATAATTAATACCTGTTTCCCAGCCAAATAAATATTAAGCCACTTAAAAGTCAGTGATAATACTACGAGCAACTCTAACCTAGGCCCATTATGAAAGTCCTCCTTTGTATACTTCCAGGAGACATATAGAAACAAAAGATCAGAGAAAAGGGGCTTTCAGACAGAGAGAAGGTCAAAAGCTGGGACCTGCTTCTAATGGTATATACAAAACTGTCACCCAACAGTCTGGGCAACTATAGGAAACCAATACTAACTACTGGCCAAGGTATCTATTGTAAGTATTAAAAACACTGCTAGTGTTGGGTGGTGGTGGCACATGCCTTTAATCCCAGCACTCAGGATGCAGAGGCAGGGGGATCTCTGTGAGTTTGAGGCCAGCCTGAGCTACTGAGTGAGTTCCAGGAAAGGTGCCAAAGCTGCACAGAAAAACCCTGTCTCAAACACT
>LZPO01017482.1:39305-56630 GCA_001675575.1 Neotoma lepida
AAAAAAACACTGCTAGTAAGAAACGCACAGGAAGAAGTGGTACCTCTTCTGAAAATCTAGTTTTAGTGTAACTACAATAAGTCTAGGTGAGAGCTTTCCAGTGTGACACTTATCACTNAATATTCCCATTTAAGATAAATCTATCTAAATATCTAGTGTGCCAATGTGTCTATAGCACAAGTACTTCAAATCCTCCTTTGGCTAAAATGCCCTAGGAAGGGACATAAAATTTGCATTCTTTGTTGTAGACCATGTGAAGCCAGCTTACAGTACCTGGTCCCATGGCAGGGATGCCTAAGTGATTATATTCAACCTGCAAATACCAATCAGAAGCCCAAACTTTGCTTCTACATGGCAAAGGTTAAAAATATTCACCAAAATATGTCATTCTCTTTCTTCAGAACAGAATACTTCTATAATGAATTAAAGTGGAACAGAATATGAGAGAAAGTGAGGCACACGCACCCAGGCCTCATTCCTAAAATCTCGGTATTACATCATATGTACCCTTCCTTCTATAGCTTGCTGGCCAGATGTAGAGCACACATACAGGGCTCCATGCCATGAGAAGATGGTAAAGCACCAGACAGAAAGAGGGTTGTGTACCTGAGTAACGTCATAGAGCACATTGTGCTTACCCAAGTCACACAGAACCGTGTGATATGTGCACAAGAGTAAATGCAGAGTACATCAAGACACTGAGGTGAAAGGCTTGGTCTTTGTGTTGCCCTGACTAATTACACACTGTGTAATCCTGTCTGCAAATATCCAATACGGCTATTAATTTTTATTTGAAGGATATAAAACAAATGCCCAAGCTCATTTTTACTGTCAGGACATGAAGCAGTCATAGAATAGCAACAATGGTATTGGGTGGCTAGATTTTAAAGACTGGTGGGCAACAATTGGAAAGACCACAAAAATCAAATGTAACCAGAACAACCTGTCTGAGCTCCAAGGAGAAGGCTCCTCACAGATTTATTCTTAAGACAAGTTGAGGTATTTGAGGTATGATCTGAGAAAGTGCAAGTGTTTCCCACATCAAACAACAGAGATTTAGTGTAACTCACCCAAGACTGCCCATTCCCCATCCGTCTGACTTCAAATCCTGCACTCTCAACCATGACACTTTTTGATGGCAAAAGCCGATCATTATTTTCAATATTGAGTTCCCCTAATTCAGTACTAAGTCTAGACTTTAACAAACACCCATAGTGTGACTTAATACACCCTCAAAAGGAAGAAAACTCAACTGCATCTGTGAGCTCTTTTCAAGACATTCAGTTACTGTCCATCATAATTACTTCATTCAGTAGGTCAGTAAGCATTCTTGACAGAGGTGAACAAAAGTGGTTGGCAACAGGAATCTCAATATGGAGCGATTTGGGGCTTGTATCACAAAGTAAATTTTCCATACAAGGCAGTTACCAAAAACCATTGTATTAATTAATTTTAGTCAGCATAATTGGTAATAGGCTTGCTTCATCTTGACATTTTCATGCAAATATATCATTATACTTTGTTCTTATTTGTTCCTCTACAACCCTCCCTGTCACCTTTATCCCATCTTGCTGATCTTCCTCCTACCCCCAGATGGGCTCCTGGCTCTGCTTTCATATCAGAAGTATTCACTACCTTTCTTCTTCCCCTCCTTCCCCCTCTACTTAGACATCTTCCCCATCATAGCTTCTTTTCTACTTTCATGTGCTTGCTCACGCTCTCTCTCTCTCTCTCTCTCTCTCTCTCTCTCTCTCTCTCTCTCTCTCTCTCTGTGTGTGTGTGTGTGTGTGTCATGTAAATTTAAATCTATATTCTGCATATGAGAGGAAACATATTTCTTTTTCTGACTATGTGTCATTTTATTGACATGGGTTCTTTTCAGTATTAGCTCCTTGGGTACATTACAACACATCGCTATGTTGAGAAAACTTAGCACAAAATAGCAACAGATACAGAGAATGATAAATAAATGAATTTTCTCTGTCATATTTAAATGGGTAAGGTTTAAACTTAATGCTAGGGGGTAAACCCAAATATATATACATATATATATACAAATATATATATACAAATATATATACATATGTATATATATATATATATATATATATATNTNTNTGTGCCTTCTTACTAAAAACTCACAATTCACTTCTTTCACATGGACAAGAGCCAAGAACCTGAAAAATCAAAGAGGCCCCCAAATTACCTAATGACAACTTGATGTTCCAGGAAGTAGAAAAGCTCCATCAAAGTCAGCATCTCTACAGAGAGGAAGTGATTCAGAATGTTCAGTGACTACTCTCACCTCGAAGCAGACATCCTTAGCATCCCAAATTCAGAACAGCAAATGAGGTAAGAAAAAATAACAAGGGAAAAACAAACCTAGCTCAAAGGACATGAGACCATGAAGAATTAATAAGGCCAGATGATGCATTTGAAAGACATAATCAAGGTCAGATTGAGGAGCAGGCTAGCATATGCTTTACCTATATTGGCAGAGCACAAAAAGAAGAGAAATCTTTGAAATATTACTAAGGCACATATAACCTAGCACTTTCACAATGGAAATTATCATCAGCTACAATACTGGGCAAATGAAACACAGCATCAATAATAACAATGATGATAATGATAAAAATAATAATGAAAGCTCCAGTTTGTATAAATCATAGTTGTCTATTTCTTAATAACACACATGTTAATACAGGGGAGATTAGTGATTGTGAATAAACATAAGAATGATATTTTTTAATCTATGTTTATATTACTTGTGTGTGGGTGCCTGTGGAGATGAGAAGATCTCAGATCCCCTGGAGCTAAAGTTACAGACTGTACTGGAACCTAAACTTAGGTATCTATAAGAGCAGCAAGCACACTTAAGCACTGAGCCATCTCTCTAGTCCCAAGAATGATTGTTTTAAAAGCATTTTTTTAGCTCTCCCATGGATTAAGTGGACACTAGAGTAACAACAAAATGTCAGCATCCTTCCCACTCATTTATACAAGGACTACAGTCGCAATAGTGGGAAATTTAGCAAAATCTAAACAACAAATACACATACCTTTTGAAGTAGCAATTGTACTATTATGAATTTAGCCTGACATACGTGTAGTGGGTAGCTGTTTGAGCCATGCCCTGAAGCACTGCCCCTAGTGAGGCAGCTGTACCTATTACACCTGCCTATGACCTTGAAGTACCTGCCCCTGAGGCATGGCCACCAGAGACCCTTAAGACCTGGGATGCACATCACACTAAAAGGCTTGGTCCAAGATCTCAGCATCCAAAACCACAAGGTAGCCAAGAGAGAGGGCATATGTGCATCCCAGGTTTTAAGGGTCCCTGGTGGCCATGCCCCAGGGGCAAGTACCTCAAAGTCATAGGCAGGTGTAACAGCTACAGCTGCCTCACTAGGAATGGTGCTTCAGGGCATGGCTCAAACAGCTACCCACTACACATGTGCCAAATGGTAAGGCCAAAGTAGTTCATGGACCATTTTTTATAATAACAAACATGTATGATTGTTATGGTTTGAATATAAAATGTCCCCATAGGCTCAAGTATTTAAATACTTGATGCAGCTGTTTTGGAAGGTTCTAGAACCTTTAGGAGATAGAGTCTTGCCAGAAGAAGTAGATTACTAAAGGTAGGCTTTGAGGTTTTATAACTGGTACCCACTCCCTGCTTACTCTCTACTTCCTGGCTGTAGATGCTCGCCTCCTGCCAGCTCCTCTCCTCAGCCACAATGGATGCCATTCCTTCAACCTGTAAACCAAAATGAACCCTTCCTTTTTTGAGCTACCTCTGTGATATATTTGGTGATAACAACAAGGAAAGAAATCAATTACAATACAAATACATATCAATAAGATGACTTAAAGTGCTCTCAAACAATTGAATGTCATAGAATGTCAAGAAATGAGGAAATTATTATATTTAATATGCATAGGCTCCAAAATATGCAATAAGGAAGAAAACATTTCTTATAATTAATAGGTAAGGATGCTTGTATACTTCATTTGCTTTCTGACCTTTATGGACAAGGAAGATTTGATAGGCTCTCCAACTTAGAATTATTTGACTTATAACTTTTTGATTTCATGATGATATGAAGGCAATATATAGTCAGTAGGAAAAGACTCCACATTTAGAAGTCTGGCCTTTTTCTGGACAAGGGATATGCAGTATGATTTTCTTTTACAGTTCTGGGCAGCTACAGTGAGGCACAACTCCCAGATAGCCACATGATCACAAGGTGCTGTGGACTTTGTTGCCAGGATTTTTGGTTGATAGTTTTAGGGTTTTTTAATGTGTTTTCTTAATACAGGTATACAATAAACAACGTGATCTACTTAGCTCTTTATCATAAAATGAGCCCTATGCCTGACAATTTTGCCCAATGGTAGGCTAATAAAAGTATTCTGGTCACAGTTAAACTAGGGGAAAGTGGCTGGGGATATAGCTCAATGGTAGAATGCATACTTAGGATACACAAGGCCCTGTGTGCACACACACACACAAACACATACACACACACAGTCCCTATACTCCTCACACACACACACACAAACACATACACAACACACCAGTCCCTATACCCCCCACATACACACAAATATCTGAGGCTAGAGAGATGGCGCAAAATAGAGTATGATGATCAATCATGAGGAAGAGAGTCTGGATCCTATCACCTATGTAATAAGCCAGAAACCCTACAAAATGCCTGTAAATCCAGCTCCAAAGGACCTCACTGCTCTTCTGGCCTTCGTGTACATGTACAGGCACATGTTTACACACACACACACACACACACACACACACACACACACACACACATGCATACACACAAATAAATCATTTTTAAAAGATAGGCTAAACTATGGTGTTTGGTGGACTAAGTGCACTGTATTAAATGTATTTTTTACTTATTTTGACAATATTTTCATTTTAACCATGAATTCATTAGGCCATGACCCCATTAAAAATGTAGGAACATTTTATGTAAAATATCAATTGGAAAAAGTAATGTCTCTCACATATAAGGAAAATTATACTACTGGGTTAGAAGATTTTTAATTGGATAGTTTTCTGTAGAGTTTGAATTTGGTTGTGGCATGATTCCCTGATCCATAAGCAAATAGAATCATAAAATATCTCAAAAGCACCACTCATTCTAAGGTAGAAACATCATCAGGCCAATGCCTATGTGTTTGTGCCTCCAGCTATAGTAGGGTAACCACTAAAAGATTAGTTCTCCTACAGAAAATACTTCCATAACTGGATTAAGTACAGGAGGCAATTGTTTCTAGAACATAAGACAATTGCAGTCCCTGAGGGTACACAGACTCACCAGATTAAACCCCAAGATTGTCTCACTCTCTATAAAAGGATGCTCTCATAATGGAGAGGGGCAATCCAAACAGAACATGATAGTCATTTCAAGCAAGGAGGCAGTGATGAGAATATAGGCACCTGATGTGCCCAAAATCTAGAAGATAGGATCCAACACAGTATAGAGTCATGTAGACAAAAATGTCCAAAAGCCCAAGTNGGGATCATACACACGTCTCTGGCTAAGATCTTGACTATATATTTTCAAGATGTGATCCTGTGGAAGATAAAAATGTTATGGAATTGAAATAACAGTGCCAGTGGAGGCCAGGTAGAACTAGAAGAAGAACACATCATGAGTCCAAGCCTATAAGAATGGGAAATCTCATTAATAAATACCTCATTATCACCCTTGCCATCCGTCTGAGTCACAGAGAGCAGAATGCCTTTCTACAGATACAGGACATGCCCTGAAGGAAGTACCAGGACTCTACCAACCTCTGTGGACGTTGTAGAATGTGGTCANATTGAACGGGCTTGGGAAGCACACCTTAGGTTTTCTAAAGATTTACATTAGCAAAGCATAAAATCAAGCTTAAGTATGTTCAATTATTAAACAATATGCTAAGATAAACAATCAACACTATTTAGAAGAATATCACAGAATCCAGAGGCTTTATAACCAACTATCCAAACTGTCCAGTATTCATTCAATTATCACTAACAAATAAACAGGAAAATATGATGCATAGATAGCCAATAAATCTGCAAATAAAGCTCCAATTCACCTAATCAATATCTTAAAGAACTATTATACATAACACATACAGGTATATTAATAATTATATATATAGATAGTCTTTAAAATAGTAAAGAAAAAATATGTTCAATTAATTGAAGTATATATTATTTTGAGGAGTAAATAGAAAATTAGTCTAAGCAGAAAAAAAAACAAAGAAAATTCTAGAACTGAAAAACAAATGGAATGAAAATTTTAGTGAACAAGCTTTGATAGCTGGTTGGAAATGGTAAGGGAAAATAAGACAAAATCCAAAAAACTGATCCACAGAACTTTCTTTTCAGTCTAGGGAATGAAGAGGAAAGAAAATTTAAATGAAAAAAGTCTCAAAATTAGGTAATAGAGCTGGGGTGTAGAAATGCACATGTTTGTAGTCCCAGCCATTCAAGACCATCCTAGGATAACATAGGGAGACCTCATGAGAGAAAAACAAATACATAAACATTTGAAAGGAAAGAAATAGATGGGATAATATCCAATAATTTTCATATAAATATAACTAAATTCCTAGCAGAAAAACAGATTAAAAACAGGCTAGACAGAATATATAAAGGAATAGTGCTTAGTAATTTCTACAAATAACCAAAAAGATCCAAGAAGTTTAGTAAACTTAAGAAGAGTGAATATTAAGAGACCAGGCACAGGTACATGATAGGCAAAGTACAGAAAACCATAGATAAAATATAAGGAACAGCCAGTGAAGAGATTTGCTGTGTACTGGAGAACAAGGGTAAGAATTGCTACGGGTTATCAGAAACAATAAAATGAAATGATATCATTAAATTAATGAAAGAAAAAATAAAAACAAAACCTATTATCCTATAGTTCTATGCCCAACAAAAATACCCTTCAAAATCAAGAATGAAATAAATAAGCATTCTGATAAACAAGAACTAAGTAACCTTCTGCAGACTTACACACACAAAAAAAAAGCTCGAGCAAATGATACCAGATAGAAATTTAGATTTATACTAAAGAATAAATAGCACTGGGAATGTTGAATAAATTGGTAAATATAAATGAGTATGTTCTCTTTCCTTTTAGAATATCTTTAAATGGTTACTATTTAAAGAAAAAAAACAATAACACTGTAATCTTGCTACACAACACTGGCACATAAGTAGTATCCAATAACCTCTAATTTGTACACAATCAAAACCTATAGAAAATGAATAAACAGCAAAGAAACTATTTGGCCTAAAGTCATATAAAGAAGCAGAATTTGTAACCAAACAGAATTGGGCTCAAGGTCCTTTATATTGACAAGTTGGAGTCCCAAAGGCCATAACACCAGTGAAGATACATTCATTCTGCACACAGCAGTTCCAGTTTATGGATATTGTCACATTGTAAGTCCCAATGGCCCTCCAGTCCACTCTCACAAACCCCAGGTAATGAGTTGTTGTCCAGTTAGACATCATCACAGAATAAAGACAGTCCTCTTTACTGGCATGATCTGTAGCCTTCAAGAGATGACTTTGGAAGGTNATTTTTATATGATAAATGGAATTGTTAGAGGNAAAAAAGGATGAGGCTAAAGGGTAAAATGAGTTCTTTGGTTTCGAGAAAACATGATGAATTAATTTACAAATAATAGTGAAAGTTGGTACTACGAGACATTTTTAAAATGAAAGTTATTCTTCATAGACTTTCATACGTGATAAAAATTGAAAATCTAGATGATCAGAAACCAAACAGATAAGACAGAGGAACAGAGATGGTTCTCTTTTGTCTCAATTTTGTGTGTCTTAAAAGACAGTTAATAGAATGAGTTGTGCAACACACCTGAATTTTTAAGGACAATGTGAAAATACTTGATGGATATAAATGGGCCCAAAATGAAGTAATCTAAATCAACCTAATGTTCAATTAGATGAGATACAGTTTTTCTTTACTCTTACAAAAACATCTGTAATCCATGTACTCTGCAAACAGAAAATTTCAAGGAAAAGGAAAAAAAACATGTCAATGTGTCCATTTATTAAAGTATTTGGCAGCCAAGTCATATTATTATTATCAATATATAATTACCATTGCTACATGCTACATCTGTTGAGTGCTCCCTATTTAGTAGATACTTGTTAGATGTCTTACATTCCTCACTGAATCCTAATGACAATCTCTAATGGTGATATTATAATTCTGCTGCAAAAGGCAGTGTACATAGGGCATCCTAACAGTCATTAATGAAAGAATCCAAATGCACTCTTACATCTCCCCAGTTCCAACCATTTCTCCATCCTCCCTCCAGTTCTCAATGCACCAGCAATGATCTTAGGAGCCAAGATAAAAGAAAAGGATTATCCCTTCATCCCTATCTGAAGAAGGTGGGTCTGTCTGTCAAATGAAGGGACTTTGCTCCTGGAAGGGAAATGGCAATAGGAAAATTTAAAAAATAGATAAAAAGCAATTACATGAAGAATAATCACTTGAAGAAAAATAATGGGCTTTTTTTCCTGAGGATAAATAGGACCAAGGAATGATTTGTCCAAAGCACTGAACCTTGACTCAGGACATGAAGGGNACAAACCTATGCAAACATGAAGTGGGAGGAAAAGGGCGAGGGTTGTCTGCCATTAGGTTACATAAACCCTTCTGTAGCCATTGTTTTCTAAGAAATGCTGAAGTAGTTCCTTCATCTGTAGGACTNAGCCATTGTTTTCTAAGAAATGCTGAAGTAGTTCCTTCATCTGTAGGACTGAAAACTTGAACTTGAAACCTAAGCACATCCGGCACAGATGTCCCTTTGAATGATGATGGTTAGAACAGTGTGTTCTAACCATGCATGGTTTTCAACTCTGATTACTAAATCACTCCACACTAAATTTCTTTGACAACTAATAGAACAAGAATGTCTATTTTAAAATTTCTCTTTTCCTGAAATACCTGCTTCATAGATAAATCCAAAAAAAATGTTTAAATTTCAGGAGAAGCTTTAAGACATTTTATAAATTTCACTGCTTTTCATTTGCTTTCCTTCTAAGTAAAAGCTTCTATTTCTATTCAGAAGTTTTATGACAATTCATACTAGGTAGGACTTTAATCAAAAAGGTGGGTGTCTACTGAATATCTTTGTCTTGAAGTCTGTGAGGCATGTTGCTTCTAAGATTTTATTGAGAAACTAAAGCCCGGCACATTATTTTAAATTGGAAGTACTCTTATCTCATTTTATTTCTAGTTGAACATATTATACAATTTAGAACAAGAGGAGTGCATTTTCTTAGGACATTTTCTCAGGATATTTATTATTCTAGAGNATAAAAATATATAAATCTTCAATTTCACAGAGCCTAAAGGAATATTCTGTAGGTATCAGGACTATAAAACTAAGAAGCATACTCAGGTTGGTAGAAAAAAGGAAACAGAAATAATTGCTACATGGACAATAGTTTAGATTATGATTCTCTGAAGATGCTGACAGAGTAGCTGTTTAAGTGTGTGTGTGTGTGTGTGTGTGTGTGTGTGTGTGTGTGTGTGTTTAGCCTGAGAATCTGTCTTAATCTATCAATACAGTTTAATATTGATAATTTGTGCATTAAAGCTCTCTGGGGCTTCTAGAAATTCCTCCAGACAAATGCTAATGTGAAAACTTCTTAAGAATGGCAACAGTCATCCATTGATCTCAAATAATACCAATTTAGCAGGATCAAGAAATGTGGCTGTCTTCTTTGCTCTGAGGTTACCCTTAGTGTTCATCTGTGCAGAATCATTCATTAATAGCCCAACCACAAAGTTAAGAGTCGGATTGCATTACAATCCAATAGTAATCTTCAATAAAGATTCTAGAAGCCCGCTAGCTCTTATCACCCTGAGCTCTCTCTGGAATGTCTTGAAGAAATTAGCCCTCTCTCTCCTACACAGATCCCTATACTTGGATCACAGCACTTGTATTGAAAAATGAATAATGATAACCAAAAATAACTTGTGATGTGTTTCAATGTGGATAAAAATAAACACCAAGAATTCATCTTTGCCAGCTCAACCTTCAAAAGGAAATCAGGAAACACCCCTCTCCTCTCCAAACCCCTCAGAACTGGCATCTGATTGCCCACTCCTACTTACAGGTGGCAGCCATCATTCATCCATGTTTAGAAGCAGGGTGACACAGAGCGCTTAGAACCCTGCCTTAAGAGTAAATATAATCTTACTGCTTCACATTTGACTTCATACCACAGGAAAAGCTAAGTAGCCAGCTTCAGGTTTCAATGAAAGTTCATGGGATGCATCTGCTCCTAATATTGTACCCTGAATCTCTGGTCTTGCCCCATCACCCACTAACAGGCTTCTTCACTTCAATTTGCTTTGCTTCCCTTGAATATTCTTAATACACTTGACTTTCCCTTAAGTAACTTCACTTTTATTCTCTTTCTGTGGCTGTAAGTCCAGAGAGAATATGATATTCATTATAGAACTTCAGTTTTACTTCCATAAGAAAATCTTAAAGCCTTTCTGTTTCACCATCTCCCACATAAACAAAGCAAACAAAAGCTTTTGGTTCCAGATCAACCTGGTCATAGATACTTTATATTCAAGAGGCATGCAATCAATTTTTCCATAGAAAAGACTTTGTCTCAAGAATAAAATCCAAGAACCAGCTTGAAATCAGACACTTATAAAACAGTGGGCACTAACTGAAAATAGAGTAGCTTTCAGTAAATAATGGGATATTCCACTATCTCTTTACATCAGATACTGTTTTTCCTACTTTCTCTATAAATGAAAGATGGCTCTAAATGTCCTTATCTTTTAGATATTTACTAATTCTACATATTATCAGATTTTGATGTAATAGTTCATCACATTCATATAGTGTGAACTGATCAAATCCAGCTACATGTTGCTCACCTCTTCCCAACCTAGCAATTGCTACTGTCGGTGGTACTCTATGGAAATTCAGTACTTGTCTATGTTTGGCTTATTTCACTTAATGCCTTCCTTCCATTTCTATCTCATTGTGCTGCAAACGACAGGATTTCATTTTTCTTTAGAGTTTAATAATATTCCTCTGTGTGTGTGTGTGCGTGCGCGCATGCATTTTCTTTTTCCATTCATCTGCTGAAGGGTTCTAGGTATTTCTGTATCTTGGTTATTGTGAATACTGCTACAATAAAGATGAGTATGCAGGAATCCCTCTGGTGTGCTGGCTTCCTTTCCTTTGGATATATATTCAGAAGTGGGACAAGCAGAACATATGGTAGATCTAGTTCAGTGTTTCAAGGAATACATACTATGTCCCATAATAGTTGATCTATTCTATTCTCCTCTACCAACACAATAATAGCCTCCTTTTTCTCCATATCCTCATCATTTGTGTTTGAGGTTGTTTTGATANTAGTCATTCTAACTAGGATAAAATGATACAGCATAGTACTTTTGAATTTCCCTAATGGCTAGTTATATGTGGGTGTCTTTTAATGTATTGGTTGTTCATTTGTATGTGACAAATGTGAAGACAAATGTCTTCCTTTGTGAAGACACTTATTCAGATCACATGTCCCTTTTAATTGGATTGCTTTGGGATATTGTTGCTGATGTTAGGTTTTCTTCTTTTAGTTCTTTATTAGTACTTTTTCAGAGGAATAATTGGGAAATGTTTCTTCTGGCCCTACAGGTTGTCTTTTCACTCTGTTGTTTTGTTTTCCATGCAGAAACCTTTTATTTGTTTCATATTTATTTTTTTATCCATCTACTTATTTTACATCCAGACCACAGCCTCGCTCATCTTCCTCTTCCAGTATCTCCCCTCACTCCACCCCCTGACCCCAGTCCCCAATCCCTTCCTCTTCAGTCTCCAGTCTCTATCCAGGAGAGGGCAGGTCTCCCATGAGTATCAACAAAACATGGCATATCAAGTTGCTGTAAGACTAGGTACCTCCCCGTATATTAAGGCTGGGCAAGGTGACCTAGTATGAGGAGTAGGGTCACAAAAGCCTGTAAAAGAGTCAGAGACAGAACCTGTTCGTGCTGTTAGGAGTCCCACAAGAACACCAAGTTAAACAACTGTAACATATACACAGAGAGCCTAGGTTGGTCCCACCCAGGCTCCCTGGTTGTTAGTTAAGTATCTTTAAGCCTTCATGAGCCCAGATTAATTGATTCTGTGAGTTTTCTTGTGATGTCCTTGACCTCTCTGGCTCCTAAATCCTTCTTCCCTCTCTTCACATTCCCTGAGCTCCACCTAATTTTTGGCTGTGGGTCTCTGCATCTGCATCCATCAGTTGTTGGATGGCACCTCTCTGATGACAATTGGGCCAGGNACTAATCTTGTCAGTGAAGATGGCCAGTTCAGGCTTCTTATCCGCTATTGCTAGGAGTCTAAGCCTGGGTCCTCCCTGTAGACTCCTGGGAGATTCCCTTGCACCAGGCGACCATAAAATGCCCCTCCCCCAACAGAACCCCTCAGCACTCTCCACCTCTGTGGCCCTCAAACTGATCTCTCATGTTCCCATCCCCACCTGCCCTCAATTCACTCACAAAATCTTTTCTATTTCCCCTTCCCAGGGAGATCTGGGTGTCCTCATGAACTCTCCTTGTAACCTAGTGTCTCTGGGTCTGTGGATTGTAGCATAGTTATCCTTTACTTTAAAGCTAATATCCACTTATGAGTGAGTACATACCATGTTTGTCTTTATCGGTCTGAGTTACCTCATTTAGGATGATTTTTCCTAGTTCCATCCATTTGCCTGCAAATTTCCTGGTGTCCTTGTGTTTAACAGCTGAGTAACACTCCACTGTGTAAATGTACCACATTTTCTTTATCCATTCTTCCATTGAGGGACATCTAGGTTGTTTCCAGGTTCTGGCTATTACAAATAAAACTTCTATGAGCATAGTTGGGCAAGTGTCCTTGTGCTATGATTGAGCNTCCTTTGGGTATATGCCCAAGAGTGGTATAGCTGGGTCTTATGATTTCCAGTTTTCTGAGAAACCATCACACTGATTTCTAAAGTGGCTGTACAAGTTTGCACTCCCATCAGCAATGGAGAAGTGTTCCCCTTGCTCTACATCCTCTCCAGCATGAGCTATGGCTTATGCTTTTGATCTTAGCCATTCTGACAGGTGTAAGACAGAATTGCAGAGACATTTTGATTTGCATTTCCCCGATAGCTAAGGATGTTGAACATTTAAATGATTTTCAGCCATTTGAAACTCTTCTGTTGAGAATTCTGTTTAGATCTGTACCCCATTTTTTAATTGGATTATTTGGTTTGTTGTTATCTAGTAAGAAACTTTATTTTGATGTGATCTGTGGTTTATTTTTGCTTATTCAGTGCATTTCATGTCCTTACACACACACACACACACACACACACACACACACACACACACACACATTGTCTCTGCCAGTATTTTGAAATATATCCTGCTTGTTTTCTTCTACTTGTTTCATAGTTTCTGGTCTTATATTTAGGTCTTTGGTCCATTTTTTAGTTTATTTTATTCAAGGCAAGAGATGGAGGACTTGTTTCATTCTTCTACACACAAGTACCTAGTTTTACCAACAGCACATGCAAGAGAGGCTGTCTTTTCTNCAGTGCATGCTCTTGTAACTTCTTTGAGAATCAGCTGCCTCCAGTTACATGGGTTTGCTTCTATGTTCATTGGTCTGTTCCATTGTTCCATACCTGTTTCTCTATCAGTCCTATTCTCTTCTGTTTAAGGTAGTTCCATAACATGTCTTAAAATTCAAATTTTGTCTTGTATCCATCTTTGTTCTTTGTATTCAAGATGGCTTTGGCTATTCATCCAAATAAATCTTATTTTTTTCTAGTTCCATAAAGAATGTCATTGATATTTTGATTGGAATTGCATTTAATCTCTAAACTGATCTAGATTAGGATGGTTATTATAACAACATTAATCCTTCCAATCTATGAACCTAGGAGATTGTTTTACTTTTATGTGCTATCTTCTTTTTCATCAGCATATTANAATTTTCATTATAGAAGTCTTACATATTCCTGGTTAGATTAATTCCAATGTGTTCTTTGTAGCTCTTGGGAGTGAGATTGATTTCTAGGTTTCTTTCTAAGAAGCCTTGTAAATGATATATTAAAATGCTACCAGATATCACAGGCCAAGCCCTCCAGAAGACCAGCGAGGCCAGCTGCCTGCAGATCTCTCCCACTCTCTGGGTTCACTCAGGCCAATACCCTCCACCCAAACACAGGTAGGCCCCTCCCCTCCTCATCACCATACCCCAGCCCCAAATTCAGGCAGACACTCCCTGTTGGATCAGAGGCTACACCAGTCACAAGAAGTCCAGACCCCAACCAGGGTAGAGACCCCCTGTTCAACCACTGACCATAAGGGCCAGAAGACAAGGAGGAAACAGAAACCAAGAAATAAAATGCCCATCCAAAAAGACAAACCCAGAAATCAGCATCTAGGCTTATAATTATCACAAACCCAAATACCAAAATGCCAGCATAAGAACACAATCATCAACAGCCAGGACAATATGTGACTACCAAAGTCCAGTTATCCTACTACAGCAAGCCCTGAATATTCCAACACAGCTGGAGCACAAGGAAATGACACTAAAAACAAATTTAGGAAGATAAATTTGTCCTTAAAGATGAAGTGAGTAAATCCCTTAAAGAAAGTCAAGAAAAAAGAAACAGTTGAAGGAAACATATAAAAGTGTTCAAGACCTGAAAATGAAAATAGAAGCAATAAAGAAAATAAAAACTGAGGGAATTCTGAAAATGGAAAATGTACATAAGCAAACAGGAACTACAGACACAAGCATCACCAACAGAATACAAGAGATGTAAGAGAGAATCTCAGAGGTTGAAGACAGGATAGAAGAAATAGATATATCAGTCAAAGAAAATGTTAAATCTAAAAAATTCCTGACACAAAATATCCAGGAAATCTGGGACACCATGAAAATACCAAACCTAAGAATAATAAATAAGAATAGAGGAAGGAGACTAATCCCAGATCAAAGACTCAGAAAATATCTTCAACAGAAAATTTCCTAACTTAAAGTAGGATATGCTTATAAGGATANGAGAAGCATACAGAACACCAAATAGATTGGACCAGAAAAGAAAGTCTGTTTACCACATAATAATCAAAACTTTAAATGTACAGAACAAAGAAAGAACATTAAAAGCTTCAAGGGAAAAAGAGCAAGTAACATATAAAGGCCTATTAGAATTATACTCAACTTCACAATGGAGACTCTAAAAGCCAGAAAGAAGGTCCTGGAAAGATGTCCTGTAGACTCCAAGAGACCACAGATGCCAGCCCAAACTACTATACCCAGCTAAATTTTCAATCACTATCAATGTAGAAAACAAGATATTCCATGATAAATCATATTCAAACAATATCTATCTACAAATCCAGCCCTATAGAAGATACTAGAAGGAAAATTGAAACCAAGGAGGTTAACTACACCCATGAAAACACAAGAAACAAATAATCTCACACCAGCAAAACCAAAGTAGGGAAACACACACATACTACCAACAACAACAACAAAATAACAGGAATTAGCAATNATTGGTCATTGATATCTCTCAATATCAATGGGTTCAGCTCCCCAATACAAAGACAGACTAACAGAATGGGTGTTAAAAAAGGATCCATCCTTCTGCTGTATACAAGAAACACACCTCAACATCAAGATAAACATTACTTCAGAGTAAAGTGTTGAAAAAAGATTTTCTAAGCAAATGAACAAGAAACAAGCTGGTATAGCCATTCTAATATCTAACAAAATAGACTTCAAACCAAAACTAATCAAAAGAGATGGAGGACAATCCATAATCATCAAAGGAAAAATTCACCAAGATGGTACTTCAATTCATAATATCTATGCTCCAAACACAAGGGCACCCAGGTTTGTAAAAGAAACATTACTAAAGCTTAAATCACACATCAACACTCACACATTAATAGTGGGAGACTCAGTACCCAACTCTCACCAATGGACAGGTCATCCAGACAAAAAATAAACAGAGAAATACTGGAACTAGAAGATGTTATGAACCAAATGAGCCTAACATATCTACAGAACATTTCACTCAAACACAAAAGTATATATCTTAATCTCAGCACCTCAGNGAACCTTCACCAAAATTGACCACATACTCAGTTACAAAGCAAATCTCAACAGATACAAGAAAACTGAAATAATCCCTGTATCCTATCAGACCACCATAGATTAAAGCTGGATTTCAACAACAAAAACAACAGAAAGCCTACAAACTTGTGGAAACTGAACAACTCTCTACTAAATGACTACTGGGTCAAGGCAGAGGGGGCGGGGGAGACTGAACCAACAACCAAGGAGGCTGCATGGGACTGACCTAGGCACTCTGTATATATATTACAGTTGTGTAGCTTGGTCTCTTGTGGGACTCCTAACAGTGGGAGCAGGGGCTGTCTCTGATTCTTTTACTAGCTTTTGGGACCCTACCCCTCATGCTGGGTCACCATAATATATGAGAAGGCGACTTGATATGCCATGTTGTATTGATATCCATGGGAGACCAGCCCTTTCCTGAACAGAAATGGAGGAGTGGATTGGAGGGTGGGTATGGGGGAAGGGGATGAGGGAGGAAAAAAGGGAAGGGAAACTGCATCCACTTTATATAAATATATGGAAATATAAATACATGGGAAAAAGTGAAAAAAAGGAAATTAAAGTCTTCCTAGAATTCAATGAAAATGAATGCACAACAAACCCAAACTTATGGGATACAATGAAAGCAGTACTAAGAGGAAAGTTCATAGCACTAAGTGCCTATGTAAAGAAATTGGAGAGATCCCATACTAGAAACTTAACCGCACACCTGAAAGCTCTAAAACAAAAAGAAGCACACACACCCAAGAGGTGTAGATGTCAGGAAAGAATCAAATGGAGGGCTGAAATCAATAAAATAGAAACACACAGAATACAAAGAATCAATGAAACAAAAAGTTGGTTCTTTGATAAAATCAACGATAGAAAAACCTTTATCCAAACTAACTAAAAGAGGGAGAGAAAATATCAAAGTTAACAAAATTGGAAACATAGAGGAAGACATAACAACAGACATNNAGGAAATGAATAGAATCATTAGGTCATACTTTAAAAACCTGCACTCCACAAAATTGGAAAATCTAAAAGAAATGGACAATTTCCTTGATAGATACCACTTACCAAAGTTAAATCAAGATCAGATAAACAATTTAAATAGAC
>LZPO01017482.1:56772-66799 GCA_001675575.1 Neotoma lepida
AAATAGAAGCACAAAGAACATTGCCAAATTCATTTTATGAGACCACAGTCACCCTGATACCCAAAAAACACAAAGACTCAACAAATAAAGAGAATTACAGACCAATATCTCTCATGAACATGGATGCAAAAATACTCAATAAAATACTGGCAAACCAAATCCAAGAACACATCGAAAAGATCATCCACCACGACCAACTAGGATTCATCCCAGAGATGTAGGGATGGTTCAGCAAGCAAGATGTGCTGTCATGTTTGTTACTGATCTTAGTCATTCTGACAGGTGTAAAATGGAATCTCAAAATATGCTGTGAGCCACAGAAATATGAAGTAGTAATTCAGCTGACTATGGCAAAGCTATTACCTGGAAGAGCCAAGAACTCTTCTAGAGGGAAGCCAAGATTCAAGGAGTATTGGTGATATCGGCTTTTGAATTTATTAGCTGTTTCCTGCAATGAATTTCTTTTGAATTTATTAGCTGTTTCCTGCAATGAATTTCTTTTGAATTTATTAGCTGTTTCCTGCAATGAATTTCTTGTATGCTATTGTACCTTTCCCATTTGATTCTTTTCCCAAGAACTTCTAACAACGTGTTTGATCACTGGGCACAACTTCCCCTATACTTCTCGGGTATTTTGGATAACATTCCCCAGCTGTGTTTATTCTTCATTAGCAAACATCTGACAGGGCTATCTCCAGACAAAAGTATTTCATCTGAGATACTTCTCCTACATCCAAGGACAGATGGCAGATAGATAAGCATTAGCTTATCTCACCTACAGATAAGAGAAAATAACCACTGACAATTAAATCCTTAACTCCTTACCTTCACTTCAGTTTATTAACATAAGACCCTAATTTAAGAGATTTACTGCTTACAATTCTGGGATGGTGTTTTGGCCATTTGCTAGTTACTGAGTAAAGGTAATTATTCCCACTGACCCAAGGAGACCACAACAAAGCCAANCGGGTGATAGGTGCCAAGTTTCATTTCTTGTGCCAAGCTTTTATCTTCCCTCTTTTATCTCAGCCCAGGTTGTTATTCCTAGTTCTAAAGATTCCTCCCTTGGCAATTAACTCAGAGCAAAAGTGATTTTACTAACCAAATACTAACCAAATACATCNTGACGCAGGTTGCCTAGCAATTGAGTAAACTTCTCCTGTCCTACNAGAAAGCTGTGCAGCCAAGATAGCTGGGACAAAAATGGCGCCAAGGGAAAAAAAGACAGTTTTACTTTACTAGTGCCTTATACTGNCATATAGACTCCTAACATTTTACCTAGCCACTTCTAAGAATATAGTCTGAGAACATAAATTCCTTTTTAGAATCCCCTAATTGATATTAGCCCTTACTTGACCTTACCAGATAACTCCCATTAGTCACTCCCCTTTTGGGGTTGTAAAAGAAAGCCTGACAGTCACTGCCTGGTGTAAGCTCTTATCTGCCTTTATGACTCTGAAAGAATTCAAATCTTATGACCTTGCCTTGACTGGAGAATTGGTGATTATATGTGTATATAAACTGAAACTTCAGAGANGAGGGAGAAGGAAGATAGAAAGAACTAAGATAGAACAATGAGAAAACAGCAGAAGAAGGGACAAAGAGGAGCTCTAAGTATGAGAACAGAAAACAAGCTGTGTAGATAGGATTGACTTAGAAGAATAAAGTGAACAGACTAAAAGAATTTGGTGTGCTTAGATTCATTTGATATCCCTCAGATTAATTCTCTGCTGCTGGTAGCGTCTTTTCTGGACTCTGGAAGAATTCTTTCCAGGACAGGTACCTGGGAAGAATTCAATAAAAGTAGTTTTGATTTATTCATCTCTCTTCCCTAATTGGTCTGGATAAAACTTTCAGGTTTATATTGAGTAAGAACAGAGAGAGTGAACATTTTTGTCTTGTTACTCATTTTAGAAGTAATGTCAGCCTTTCCTTTTAGTGTGATGTTGACTGAGAGTTTGATGTACACTGTCTTTACTATATTGAGGTATGCTTGCTCTATATCTGATTAAAGGCTTTTATCTTGAAGAAGTGATGAATTTTACAGAAAGCTTTTTCTGCATCTATTGAGGTAATTGGGTGGTTTTTACTCATTNTTCTATCATTGTGATGTATTAGATTTACTAATTTACATATGTTGAACAATCCTTGCATCCTTGTGAATGATCTTGCATAGTAAATGATCTTTCTGATGTGCTGTTGGATTCAATCTGCTAGTATTTTATGGANAATTTCTGCATATACTTGCATCCATGATCTTGGTCTTAGACTTTCTCTGTGTGNGCATNTGTGTGTTCTTCCCTCTTTTTACTCCTCTTTAAAGACTTCCTGGGAGGGCAGATTATTCTTATTTCCTTTTACTTCTCTTCAAAACCAAATGCTTTTTTGAAGCACTGTTCTTTAAAAAACAATCCAAACCCCATGATTTGGTTTAAGCTCTGGCATGATCTGCCTAACNTCTCCAATTCAAACCATGAAAGACACTTTGTCCCTCAATTCTTGCACTACAGTTATGCTGATCNTTGTATCTCTAANGATGACAAGCTTTCTTATCTTGAAGTCTCTGAAAAACAGCCAGAANNTAATTAGTAGAAACTTACTTATAGTAAAGCATTAATAGGGATAAATAAGAGAGAGTAATTGTGTGTATGCACTTAAAATACTTATACTTATCATTTCTCAAAGATTTGATAAGGACAATTATACATTCAAAATCCACACTTTTCCCTGTGTATTCATTTTTAAACGTTTATTATATGTTACTTCAGATTATCAAAAGCATAAACCCAATCTTCAAAGAGCTTATAGCCTATCAAGCAACATAACACTTATTCANGTGTAACCATCCNCAAAAGCCAGTATGAATTAAGNGGATAGGAAAAGTTTAAAATTATCCTACATGTTTGTAGAAATGTANNCAGCCAGTTTGGGCTAGTATAATGTGTGGGGATTATAGAAGTGTATTTGTAGTTCACTTGAAGCACAAGTNGGAGCTAAAAGATATAGAGTGATAGTGGTTGGTGAGGAATTCCTGGCAGGACCAAGACAAAGCATGGCGATGTGATGGAGATATTGTTTTGTTCGCGGTGAATATGTGTTGCTCTGATTGATTGATAAATAAAATGCCGATTGGCCAATAGCCAGGCAGGAAGTATAGGCGGGATAAACAAACAAGGAGAATTCTGGGAAGAGGAAGGCTGAGTCAGGANACTCCAGCCACCGCGAAAGGAACAACATGCCTGTAGACCGGTAAAGCCACAGAATACGTGGCAAAACATAGATTAATAGAAATGGGCTGAATTTAAGTATAAGAGCTAGTCANTAATATGCCTGAGCTAATGGCCAAGCAGTTGTAATTAATATAAGCTTTTGAGTTATTAATTTATAAGGGGCTGCGGGACCGCTGGGTGGGCTGGACTGCGTGGGGCCTGGCGGGACCCAGACAAAACATTCACCTACAGGGATGTATGTAGATTAGGATAGTGAAGTAGGACAATCTTCCCTAAGCATGGGCACCACCATCCCATGGGCCATGGTCTAATCAAAGGAGAAACAGGTCTGAGAAGAACCTTCCACTGACCTCTCTTCCTGCTACTGTTATGATATGACCAGTTCCTGCCACCATGCCTTCCCTGTTATGACAGACAACACTTTTGAACAGTAAGCCAGAATAAATCTTTCTTTAAAATGCCTTTGTTAGGTATTTTTTCTCAGTAACAATAAAAAATTTAGCTAATATTCTGACTAAGGCAAAGAAAAGGTAAAAATCAAAAATTGTTGAAACTCATTGCTATGAAGGAAGAATCAGCACCCACAGTTCGTTCACCATATACTTACTCAACATCCACTAGGCTCCACTCGTATGAGGTGGCAGAATCATGAAAAACACAGGCACATNTCAACTTGGATGGTCCTGATTCCAAAACTGTAGCACATCCTTTACCTGAGTAATGCAGACGCACCAGACTTCAACTCCCCGNGAGCCAGGCTTCTCCCAGGCATTCATAGAATCTGAACTGGACCTGATCTGAAAGCCTTCTTCCTAAGGACTAGCTTTCANAGCACTAGAAGATGNTATGCAAACTTCTAAGGGCAGAAGGCAACCAATAGTCCTACCCAGCTGTGATGTCTATGAGCCACAATAAGGATANCCTTACAGGTGCAACAGNNGCACTCATATCTTGGTGGAAACCTACAGTTCTATAATTGNATTTAAGGCCTGTTCAATAACAGGGTAATCATGCCTAGTACTGGAAACCTGGCCAATCACCCAGGACTAGTGAGGTCATGAATTTAAGAGGTGATCCTACAACTGCCACTTTACTAAACCAACATGATTCCTAAGTGCATTCTANAGATCTGTCCTTACTGCCACAGATAGAGGTAGCACTCACATGTCATCAAAGAAGCTTGTCTTTTCAATGGATGTACACCNTTACAGAAAACCACAACTGGTCAAAAGACAGAGAACACAGAATTGTGGGGTGCCCAGCACCAATCAAAATATCTGTGCAATGCAACTCTTGCTTCTAAGACTTAGGGAACATCCTGGAAGAGAGGTCAGAACAATTATAATAACCAGAGGAGACAGAAAGATGTTATATTCTAGAAATAACAATGCCATGATACTGCAACAACGTGTCTACTTAAAAAAGACCTGAAGAAGTGGAACACCAATAGACATACTAAAATGGAAGAAGGATCTCTCTTGGTACCCCACCCATACACTAAGAACTACAGGCAACCAAGAATACTGTGAATGGGAGAAATAGTCCTTCCTAGAAATGAGTTCCCAATTGATTACTCAATACTCGATTGGTCGGCCATGAAATCATACACAAGTAGCACTAGATGGACTGAGCAGGACTGAGCATTTATATATATGTATGTATATATAAATATATATATATTATATTACACACATATTAACACACACATTAAAGAAAAAGAGGCCATAGTTTTGAAGGCAAATAAGAGACATTGAACATAAAGAAGTCAAGCTAGTGCCTACCTATATCCTTCATCCCTACTGACTAGTGTTCATGGTACTGCAAGGTACTCTGCATGTTACTGAAGGAGAAACATAACCATCAACCCAACTACAATCCTTTGATCCACAGTTGTGACCTGCCTGAAAGGCATGCTGGTGAAATAGTGGCACAAAGCTTGTNGGAGTAACCAACCACTATCTGATTGGATTGAAGGCCCACTTCATGAGATAAAACCCACACCAGACACAGCTCAGGTGGACAAGAACCTGAGACTAGATAGGCCAGGCACCTAGAGGAAAACCAAATAGTGCTGTTCTGCTAAAGAAATGTAGCAATAAAATGACTCCTGATGACATTCTGTTATACTAGTATATATGTGTCATGCTCACCCAGAGAAGCTTCCTACTCCAATAAATGGAAACAAATACGGAGACCCACAATTGGATAATATGCAGAAAGTAGGAGACCTTGGAACACTCAGTTCTAAATGAGATGTCTCCATTAGATCCCTCCCCTAAGGGCTCAGGGAACTCTGTGGAAGAGGAGGTAGAAAGATTGTAAGGGCCAGAGGGGATGAGGTCACCGGGGAAGTAAGGCCCTCCAAACACAGCAGGATGCTGCACACATGAACTACACAGACTGTGACAGTCCCCGTATGGGTCTAAGCCTGGTGGGATTTGGGTGGGTGAGGAGTCGGGAAGCATCTGGAAGGAGCTGAGGCAGGAGAAACTGTAATCAGAATATACTGTCTGAAAAAAAATCTGTTTGCAATAAAAGGAAATAAGAGCTCCACTGCTTCCGATCAACGATAACTCTTGGTAACTGGGTCACAGTTTACCATGTGTTAGGACCCTGGTAACTCAGGAAATGGGAATAGGTCCTCTATGCTGCATAGAGCCTTGGGAATTTAAAAAGGATGCTATAGCCCAGGGCAGGGAAGAGGACCACAAGGTAAAGTAACACAGGTTAAGTTGTTAAAATAAAAGAGAAGGCAGGGATCAAAGTTTTGAGGGAAGGAGCTCTTAGGTTGTTGCTTGAAGGACACATAGTAAGTCTCCAGGTTGGTGAGGTATTTGGGGAAATGCAATTTGGCAGAAGCAATAGCACGTACNAAATCATGGTGCCCTGAATCTGAAGACCTCTTTAAGAAATGGTAAGCAGCTTGGGCTAGGTGGGGAGCAGGAAGCTTGTAGGATAATGCTAGGGGCAGGTAGACAGGAGGCCAAATCACCCACAGAGGCACCAGTCCACCTAAGCTCTTAGAGGAGACTGGCTTCCTTTGGGCAGCCCCTGGGTCATAGCTCTTTCAAGATCATACAGCTAAGAGGAGAAAAACAAAGCAGAGTGTAGCTTCTCAACAAACTTTCTGAATGTCAGACATGGTTTGAATTTCAGATTTAAAATCCTGCCATAACCAAAATACCCACCCTTTGCTTTTGAAAATAGCTGGCAGTAAGACAGAGAGGTCATTTGGTGATTAAAAGCACTTGCTGATCTAGCAGAGGATTGGAGTTCAGTCCCAGCACCCACATCCAAAACTCATGACCACCTATACCTCCAGCTTCCAGGGATCTGATGCTCTTGTCTGGCCTTCATGCCCCCCACACACATTCACATACACACACAGAGGCACACACATTCTATATATATTATAAATCTTAAAATAATGAGAAAAATATAACTGGAAGTGCATTCAACAAACAGAGAAGTCATATGATCCAGTTTCTGTGTTAGAACAAATCAATCCCCACTGTTGTGAATGGATTAGAATCAGGTAAGGCTGGTGGGAGAATGTGACAACACCTGGACAGAAAGTGACAAAAGAAACTGCCAAGGGACTGTCTAAAGAGATANGGGTAATTAAACCTTCAAACATTTAAATGCACTATAAGATTCCAGCCAATGAAAGGTAGAGATGCCAATAAAAAAAGACAGAAAATCTAGGCATGAAATTTTGTGTTGATTTTTCAAGGTAAAACTTGGAAAGCAAAGATAAATTATTTAGAGAATCATTGTCAGGGGAAGTAGAAAACTATCTGGAAGTCATGCACAGTTAAACTGTTCTACTTTTAAACAACAGAA
The DNA here is from genome assembly GCA_001675575.1 of Neotoma lepida. Taxonomy (NCBI): domain Eukaryota; kingdom Metazoa; phylum Chordata; class Mammalia; order Rodentia; family Cricetidae; genus Neotoma; species Neotoma lepida. The sequence continues at coordinate 63,846 of LZPO01017482.1, forward strand.
AAAAGTTCCAGATGGGTTAAGATTTAAATGCCAATTAAGCCCAGAAAAAAAAATGTAGGAAAAGTGTGCATAATCTTGGGATTAACTACAAAAGCAGAAACTTCAAAAAGGAATAGGAAAGATTCACCTACTACCTGGGGCTGAGCAGTGTGGAGGGTAAGGGAATACACTCGTCAATTCCTGCCAAGTTCCAGTTGTGCAAAATGATGAAGCCACAGGGATGTGTTGTACAGTTCTATGCTCTACAGGCATGAGTCTACACATATAGCTTAGCACTCAGCATGGTGGCACACTCCTGTGGTGGCATACAGGAGGCAGAGGGAAGAAAATAGGAAGTCTATGGCCAGCATTCATAGGACTCTATCTCAAAAAACAGAACAAAATAGTGTTTGCTCTTAGTGCAATTAATTTTTAAAGGGGAGGAAGGACAGAGAGTGGCTTAGCTGGTAAAGGCACTTACCATGCAAGCCTAATGACTTGAGTTTGATCCCTAAAACCCACATAAAAGTAGACAGAGAATCAACTGCACAAAATTGTCCTGTGACCGCCACATGCTTGCTGCAGCACGCAAGTGTCCTTCTATTATACACACATATGATAATCATAAATGAAGTGTTGTTTTTTCTTAAAAACCAAAAAGATTTCACTCCATGCAAATAGACTTCTCAGGTAAAAATATATTAAAGGTAAAATGTTCAAAAGTAAAGAGGAAAATATTTACATTATAGACAATNCATAAACAAATAGGTTTCTACCTGTGTTATCATTAAATGTCAGTAAACTTGACTAGAAAATAAGCATCCCAAGAGTAAACTAAACAAAGAACATTAATAGGCAATTCTCAGGAGGCAAAAATTGCCTAGCCTCACTAGCAATTTAAGACATACAAATAAAACCACAGTATGACACTATTTCTTNGGCATCAAGCTGACAGTGCTTTTAGCCAGTTGAGATTTGGGAAATTATGCACTCTTCCACATGCGTCTTGGGAAAATAAGTGAAGGGGAGAAAATGTCTGGAGAATAATTATACAAAATGCAAGGAACACATAAATAATCATCCCCTGGCCTAAAGGCTCTTCTTCTAGAAGTGTGTCTAACGGGAATGATCCTCATTCAACTTCCAGGGGGCACACGATAATTTTTAACATAGCTAGAAGTTTAAATTTGATAGGATAAATGAATGCTCTCTAATCATAAGAACATCCTGTTCTAAAACATGTGTTGGTAAAGAATAGTTAATGGTAAAGGAAGACATTCAGACTAGTTTGTTAAAAGAGAAAAATGAGTATGAAGTCATACCATCAATAAAGAAAACATAGGTGGCTGAGATAGTAATTTGAATTATCATTCACTTCCATTGATGTAGTCAATAATAGGCATACTGTTGGTAGTAGAGGTGACAATCTTACAAACACCAACAGAAAAAATACACAGCTAAGCAAGCGGCAGGCTGACTCACACGTTAATAACCAAATTCAAACAGTTCGGTTTCTGCAAACCTTGCACTGTCGTGATGTGACGTGCCTTATGTCACCCGTGTTAAACTTCCTCATGCCAGTGCCTTCCACCCAGTCTTGCGTTCTCCCTGCTGAACTCTGACTCAGAGGAGAAGACAAGAAAACTNCATGCCCTTTGACATAGAAATGNAGAAGGAAGAGAGAGACTCGGGCTATGACTATGCTCTCCTGAGGACAACCCCAAGTTCTCCAGGAGTGACATGGACTGAAGAAGGTAGAGAAACANTGACCCAGATCTATGAGCTGGGNGTTCTGCACTGAGAGCCCCGATGTAACTTATCACAGGATACTCAAACACCTTTCAACGGCTTCTCTCTCTNTCTAANTTATACTGATTCCTACAAATNCAAGTTTGTACAGAGCAGGGTAGCAAGTAAGTGGCAAGTTTCTCATTCCTTATACTCTCATTCATNTAATGTTTCATTTTCAACATAAAGAGTCTCTGAGGATCTAAAAATAACACAGAGATAAGCTCTGAAATCAATAAAAATCATATTTAAAACATTCTAGAACAGCATCCCAGCCAACCTGTATTTTATTNTGACATTTTTACCTGGCACTACAACCAATGACATNTANNTATATCAATGGAAAAGGCATGTTTCTATTTAATTCACGCTCTCAGGTTAGTTACCTTTGTAGTTGTTAATTCCCTTGCTCCTGATGCTGTCCTTTCCAAACTGTACACATGAGATCATTGAGAACTACTAACTTTATACTGAAAGTAATTTAATGGAGTGGTGGTGAGAACAGCTTTCTGAAACAGGAAAAAAGAACATAAACACCCACGCAAACGATTGTGTATTTAACAAGGGAAGTTATCTCAAAGGTCACAGACTGGTGTAGGAACTATGCTATTTACCAATGGTGGAGAAGAAAAAATCCCAAAGATACATAAAGCTCACTCCAAATATTTGCCACTCTATTTTACTTAAGACCAGTGGGCATTAGCAGGNGTGAGCTGAGTACACAGAGGACTCCAAGCTACAGGATCCAGTTTCCTTAGTCAACAGTGTGCAGTTATGCTCAACAGCGCCTAAGGGGTTCAGAGGAACTACAGGGCTCTGCTGTATCTCTCAGAGGTACCTATATTATTAAGCACAATTCTTTGGGGATATTGTTTTTAATTTATTACTATGCTAGCTCAATTATTTTAACTGGTTTCCATCATGCTTTTACTTACTATCATTTGTTTGGTGATCTCATTCATAAAACTTACTTGATTCTGTTTTGTTGACATTTATAGTTACTTCAAAGAGGAGAAAATACTGAATGATATTTTGTAAAGAGAAAATGTAATTATTAGCTAATTTCAAAAGTTTGTGTTTGATAAAGAAGGCATCATGCACATTAATTACATTTGACTTTTCTTCATGTTCAGAAATTACGAGAATGATTATTTTAAAGCAAAATCATCCTCTTATCAGAATAACAC
>LZPO01017482.1:67059-79979 GCA_001675575.1 Neotoma lepida
GTTTTCTATATTCAGGCAAAAATGTACACTTTCATTCCGAGGATGCTACTTTGAATTCTCCCACCCTCCACTCACAGACACACTTCACCCCTGAATTCCTTCTCTCGCTTACCTTCAGCAGAAGAATTTGGAAAGGGAGACTTGCTTCTGTGAGCCAGCATCAGAATGTGGCCCAAGGGAAACAAAATCTCAGTTCCTGCCAACAATAGAAATCTTCNACATTTGATAGCGGGAAAATACAGGGAGCTAACACCCCATCTAATCTCGGTGCTCTCATGCCGGATATTTTAACGGAAACAATTCAAGCCCCTGACGCAACAGAAGGTGGCCTTTGCATAATGTTTAGTTTCTGGTGTCTCCAAAACGTATCTGATATTTATTTATGATCCAACTATATTAAGCCTGAGATGGAAAAGCGTCTAGAATTTCCAGAGTGCTTACATAAAACTGCCTGCATCATTATTAGCAAACAAGTTAGCAGAAAACTCGATTTAGGTGTCCAGTTATTGTTTGCCTTCCCCACCCCCACCCCTGTGTCATGAAACTTTCTTAAAAAGTTTTTAGTGCAGAAACCATGAATGTATTTGTCAAAAGTCTCTCTGGAGCCAGTTTTTTTTTTAACTGTCTGGAAAGAATCCTAGGAAAGTTTGTAAAATGTCTCAGTTTCAAAAGCAGATATTTAAGATCAAAGATTCCATGTGACAGTAAAGGGACTTCACTGGTGTGCAAAAAAAAAGCAAGCTCCTTGTGGGTTAGATTGAAANTTGAGAAGCCATTATTAACACTGATTAGAATAAACAAACAAAGCTTCCAGTCCTAGGACAGAGTTATATATCCAATTGAGCCGTGGACCAAAAGGGTACNATGGAAATCCTTAAACAACCCAGGTGGTTACCAAGATAATAAGTCACTCTACACAAATGGACACAGGGCCCCATTGTTGAAGACAACACCACACAACTCACTAGACATGGAGTTGTCAAGCTGATGCCTACACTGAACNGTCTCACTTATCTTTTAGTGTCTTTGAACCAGGAGAGTACTGTGCAGTCTACCAATACAGAAACATGAACACCAATCCAGTCATGAAACCTTTGATATCCAATACTGCCCTGCCTGTAAAATAGGCTTGGGCAATAGAGGCACAGAACTTGGAGACATAACCAACCAATGTCTGATTTGACTTAAGGCCCACTCAATGAGATAAAATCCATACCTGACACTGCTTGGGTAACCAAGAACCAAAGATCAGATAGCTCAGAGACCTAGGGTAAAACCAAATGCTACTGGCTTAAAAAAAAAAGTAACAATAAAATGACTCCTAATGATATTCTGCTATATTTAAGATCAGTGTCTTATTCAGCCATCATCAGGGAAGCTTCTTCCTGTAGCAGACGGGAACAAATACAGAGACACACAGCCAGATATTACACAGAGAGAGACCTAGAAACTCACAGCTCAAAATGGGATGTCTTCATCAAATCCCTCCTTTTAGAGCTCAGGGAACCCCACAGAAGAGGAGGTGGAAAGAGTTTAAAAGCTAGAGAGGATGGAGGACACAGGAGAACAACATCTGTAAATCAACTGAGCAAAGCTCATATGAACTCACAGAGACAGGAGGAGCAAGCACAGGGGTATGCACCAGGTCNTCTGGNTATATGACAGCTTTCAGTTTANTGTTTTTATGGACTCCTGAGTGTGTGAACCAGTGANTCCCTGATTCTACTGACCTCTCTTGGGGCTCCTTTCCTTCTGTTGGTTTGCCTTGTCCAACTTCGATGTGATGGTTCTTGTTTTACCTTATTATGTTTCATTTTCTTATATTTGGTTATTATCTCTCAGAAGCCTTCCACTTCCTATGAGAGACAGAAAAGGGAGTGGATCTGGATGGGAGAAGAGGTGGGGAGGAACTGAGAGGAGTAGAGGAAGGGGAAACTGTAATCAGGATAGATTGTATGAGGAAAGAATCTATTTTTAATAAAAAAGAAAAAATTAAAATAAAATTCTGTTGAACTGGACTCTAAACAATTGGTCCATATACCATAAAGTTATCATATTCTGCTTATGAGAAAGAGGTAAAATAAGTATAAACAAGGTGGCTCATAGACTTATATTTTTAAAGGAGCAATCAGGGAATGGGCAGCGGCAATTTGACACATTAATTTTGCATATCTCAAAACGATTCTTGCATTGCCATCAAGGCTGCTACAATAACATTAATATTAATTGCAGTTTACTATTTTAAAAAGTATTTTTTACCAAAATTTCATGTAAACTCTAATCCAAGCTCATTATGGTATATAATGATTTAATTAACCCACCCCCAGCCTATGTTGCACAAAGTGAATCTCATAACAAAATAATGAGGGTCATTTAATTTGTATGGCAAGGAAGAGAGGAATGAGAAGCCTGAGTGAGCCATTTAAAAGGATAGATTTAAAAGGCAGCTACTTTGTGGAATGATTAACTGAAAACACAAGATTGGGGCCTGAAAGCTGCTTCTAAAACTGGTAGCACAAAAAAAAAAGAAAAAGAAAAAGGAAGGATGAAAGGTTAAGTTGACTAAAATCTTCTGGTGTTGATGATGTTGAAAACCACTCTACTCCCACATAAAAGGCAAAACTTCCAAAATAAATGGAGTTCACTGCAGAAGCCAAAAGATAAGTTCCATTTCACCTCTAATTCTACTGGACCCTCTGCTGGACTCTCTACAGAGCCAAAGGGAGAACTGAGCCAAATAAACTCTTAGTTCAGTAATGTACTGCAGTACTATTGATAAGAGCATCTTTTTAAAATAATATTTTATTAATTTTTTGAGAATGGCATGCAATGCATTTTAATCTTATTCATTCCCCTCCTCAACTCCTTCCAAATCCATCCTCACCCCCTACCCACCTAACTTCCTGTGTTCTTGTTCTCTCTTCTCTCTCTCTCTCTCTCTCTCTCTTTCCTTGTGAAGTCCAATTTGTGTTGCCCCAAAACTTTGGGAGTGGGACCTGACCTGGAGCATGGTCAACTTACAAGGGGTCACACTTTTAAAGAAATTAACTCTTGCCAGGCTGTAGTGGCACATGCCTTTACAGGCAGATCTCTGTGAGTTCGAGGCCAGCCTGGTCTACAGAGCGAGTTCCAGGACAGGTTCCAAAGCTACACAGAGAAACCATGTCTGAAAAAAAAGAAAGAAAGAAAGAAAGAAAGAAAGAAAGAAAGAAAGAAAGAAAGAAAGAAAGAAAGAAATTAACTCTTGGTCTCCCAGTAGTTCTCAGAATCAATAGCTCCTTGCCTATGGATGGTACTTCATGCTCCCTGCCTTCCTCCATGCCAGGATTTTGTCTAGCTTGAGCTTTCACAAGTCTTGTGCATGCTGTCACAGTGAGTGTTAGTTCATATGTGCAACTACCTTGCTGTGTCTGGAGGCAGTCTCTTGTAGTCACCTCTAGTTTTTAAAATCTTTCTGTTCCATCTTCCTCGAAGGTCCCCGGACCTTGTCAGGAAGCATGTGATAATGACATTCTATTTAAAATTAAGCACTGCACAGTCTTTTATTCTATGCATGGGGACCAACTGTGACTCCTTATGTTAATTCCATTTACTGCAAGAAGAAGCTTCTCTGATGGGGGTTGGGAGACTCATCTATGGAGCAGTAAGTCATCGAGTCACTTTATTGCTATGTCCACTTGGTAGAATAATATTAGTAGGTTTTCCCCTAAGGCCCACAACCTATCTAAGAACAGGTTTTTAGCCTATTTGACAGTATAAGCTATAGGTCCATCTCATGGAACAGGCCTTAAATCCAATCAGAGTAGTTGATAGCTCTCATAATATTCATGCCTATAGTCATATTAAGTATGTTTTCGAGGTTAAACAGAAATATATTTTTGATAGACAGGTCATCTTCAAACACTTCAGACATCTATAGAATAAGGCTTTTAAGATGTTTTAATAACATAGATTTTTTTTTCTTTTTTTATGATAATGAGACATGTCTGCTCCTGGCAGCACCAATCTACTTCAGAGAAGATGATGGGCATGGAAGAAACTCCTTATGGAGTTTACTTTCTTTGTGGCAAAAGTTAGCCACTGGGCAAGAAAGTGCCCTTGCCTCGACTGCTGACAGTATGCTATCCAAAATGGACAAGCAGAATGCAAAAGAAAGGACTGCTGAACTTTGCCAAGACAAGGTAGGAAGGCCCTTTAGAAAATCCTGCATCACAGATGAGTCTGTCAGATATGCTAGGCTTGTAGGCCAAAGATGGATTCCCCAACATTGCAGAGAAATCTTGGGTGATTGTCCAGGCAGCCAGCTATTTCTGTCATAACTCACATTTTTTGGAAGTCACTTGTTTGCACTTCCTCCTTACTCAGTTAATATTATTTCCTTCTCGGGTCTCTGAGGGAGTTGAAAATTAGATAGTTACAGTTATACTTTACTTGTTAACAAATTCAGAAAAGAAACTCACTAAAGAGGTGTAAAGTGTGTAAATTTGAAAGACATCAAAAGATAGTTTGGGGTTGGTAATGCAAGTTAGGGTAGAAGGTGAATTAGATACAATCCTTTGGATTCACAAAGATAGGAAAGATAATGGAGTATTCTCTCTGAATTTATCAAATGTAAATGGACTAGGCATTGTTGATGTATTTATTGCCTGTATATATTGTATATACTTATTGTACTTATTGTATATAGTTTTTCTTATATTAGTTATAACCTTCTTTTATTATTTTAGACAAAAAAAGGGAAATGTGATATATTGTATACCTCAATAAAGCTTACCTGAGGATCAGAGGACAGAGCCAGCCACTATATTAGACATAGAGATCAGGCAGTGGTGGCACACACCTTTAATCCTATCACTCGGGAGGCAGAGATCTGTCTGGATCTCTATGAGCTCAAGGCCACACTGGACTACATGAGAGAAACAGAATCAGGCAGTGGTGACACATGCCTTTAATCCCAGGAAGTAATATGGCAGGATAATGCATGAGGAAACAGGAACTCACTCTCTTGAGGCTGAGGATTTCGTAGAGGTAAACTAGTGGCTGGCTGTTCTGCTTCTCTGATCTTTCAGCTTTCACCCAATATCTGGCTCTGGGTTTTTTATTGTAAGACCTTTTAAGATTCGTGTTACACATGCCACTGTTGCACCAGTGGGTATGTCTTACCAGGGCAGTCATTATTGTAGCTTATTCAGTCAGTAACTGAGTAAGACTAAAGTTTACTTTTATCCTCCAGTAACATGCATAACACCTTCCAGCCTAGGAATGCTAGCCAATGGAGACAAAGCTTTCAGGTCCCACTTGTTTTCTCTATGTTTTGACTCAAGAATATGGTGTCTTGTTTGCTGTGAGAGTCTGTATTCTAGTAACTTTGGAAGCTACACCCAAAATTCTGGCCAACATGATTTTCCAAGCAAGAGCTGAGCAAGGAAGACACCAATGGGCATGTCAAACTGGCTAAGGAAAAGCCCATGAGACCTCAATGCTACACAAAGAACTATATCAAACTAAGGATAGCTGGGAGTGGAGAGATGGTCTTCCCTAGGAAAGAGTATAACAAGTAGTTGTTCAATGCCAAATCATCAGCCCTGAGAACATACATACAAGTAATATTATATGGAGTGAACAGGTTATATTTGGTAAATANAATATACATATATGCATGCAATAACAATTAGTGAAAANAGAGGCCATAGATTTGAAGGAGAGCAGGGAAGGGTATACTGGAGGGTTGGAAAANGGGAAGGAAGGGAAAGGGAAAATATAATTGTATTTATAATCTNAAAAATTAAAAAGAAAAAGAAAAGAAAGTGGTGNCTTCAGCAATATGGTCTTATTGTCAAGTTCTAGAGGGTAACCAAGAGCAATGACAGTAGCCTAAAATGTTTAGGGGTCTATGGGAACCTGCTTATCAATAACTCAAAAAGGGGTAATCTACTCCTGATACCAGGTCTTCATTTGCTAGTATTTGGTGCCTAGGTTGGGCATTCTCTCCTCAATATTACTGACCAGGACATGTAGATGATGCTTTCCTTGATGAAATTAATGTTGCACTAAAGCAATATAAAACCGATATATATATATATATATATATATATATATAAAATACAAGATACAATAACTAGTAATTCCTCTAAACAATATCAAAAGCCTAGAAAGGTGACAAAATAGGGTTTGCGGGGAGTACCTATTAAGAGAGTTTACACAATCTTAGTGTAAAGTTCAATAATAAAAATCATAATTGTATTTTTTATTTCTTCTCTTAAAAGGATTAAGGAACAGTTAAATGAGAAAGAAGAAGAAATGCCTCAGGACATGGATGCTATATAATGCTGAATATTCAGCTCCTGGAATGTTGCACATACCTAAGAAAATATAAAATACTACCTTGTCCAGAAGCCCAGAATTCTCTTCACCTTACCTAAGTGCACTCTCATTTTCAATACAATCAATCATACTGAGTATAACATTTTCAACCCAACTGGAAAAAGAGAGNTTAGAACACAGGTCCTTGATTGCACCCCATCCATGTTCAAAGAATCAACAGAGTCCATAGAGAATTTTCAGAGCACTATGGCACTATCTCTGCATGGATGGGTGGGTGTGGCCAGCTAATGCACTCTGAGCAATAGGCAGATGCGCACCTGCTCATCCTCAGAGAGCAGTGCATATTTTCCCTACAATCTCTGAATCCACAAGTACCCCGTGAACCCTAGGTAAACAAGACTGACCTTGTCCTTGAAGAGTGTAAAGTTTGGTGTGGANGAAACACTTGCATGCCAAATTTATATAACATAGAGAAAAAACGTAACTACCATAAATAAGAAAAACCACACATCCATGGANTTCCAGGAGCAAGAGCTATGTCATGAAAGAAGGAAGATTTCTGAAATTTTAATAATCACTCTTGGAATATTCCAGATTATTAAACACGTCTGAGAAAACAAAGCATTATAGATAAAGAAGAAAAAAATCAACATTTAAAAACTAGATTTAAAGTAACCCTGCTTTGTTGTACCTTAACTACGCAAATCCCAGAAAGATACAAAAAGGAGTCAAATTTCATCAATAAAACATTGTCCGTACTCTGTAAGAGAGGCAATTTCCAAAAACCCACCACTTTTAGATTAAAAGACAGGAAGGAATATCACTTTATTAGANATGCACATTCTCAAATTACCCTTAATATTCGAAGTCACGTTTTGTTTTTTCAATTAACACTCACAACACNCACAGTGAGATGTCTCTTACCTTTGATGTTTAATGATNCATCTCACTGCAGCTCAATCCTTTTTCAGCCAAATTGGGAGAAAATGATGCATCTGCTCGAAAGCACACACAGCTTGTCTGCTCAGGCAGAAAGTTGACTAAATTCTCCTAGACTATCAAGAGACTGGCATGTTTGTTCGGGCATATCAGAAGATTTAATTGCAAAACTGGGAATTATTTCACAGATGTGAGTAGCTATCTAATTCATGTCACAAAGGAGAGATTATACTCTCAGGAGTCGCTATTTATGTAGTCATTTCCCTAACTGGATTTCCACACACAGGAGAATTTCAAGTCAGGGACNTGTTGCCAAAAAAGCTTCACCACGCCGACCAAGAAGAGGGCATAAATGTCTTGTTAGCTGTAAATAATGATAAAAAGAGATCTTTGGGAATATAATTATAGCTGGCTAATCCTGGAGTTTTAAATTTATATTAGCCCAAGTAAATGGCACCATATTAATTTTGATTAATCAAATAAAATAGGTTTGCTGTACTTGTTTCTATAAATTTCAAAACGAGAAATGTCAAGGGAAAAGATCACCTCTATTTTTCTTTCAAAATACTTTTTTCCTATTGTAAAGTCCCTAAATCCACCTCCTATTGTAAAGTCCCTAAATCCTCCTCCTNTTGTAAAGTNCCTAAATCCACCNCNTATTGTAAAGTCCCTAAATCCTCCTCCTATTGTAAAGNCCCTAAATCNTCCTCCTAGCCTGTTGTAGGCTAATATACATACTTCTNTTCTCTCAGCACAAGAACAATCCGCCCTACAGTAACTTTTTGGAACTTGTATAAAGTGTTCACTGGAAATTTTTATACTGATCTTTAGGGGAATGGCTTATCAGGACATCTGTGGCATGATGTTTTAGTCTCGCTCCTACCCCTCTGTAACTCATGGATGCTTATTATCTTCACCTATAGTTATTTAGATGCTATTCTGAAGGAAAAGAGGACTCAACCNGAGTCAGAAATATGAAGGTTGGTCATTTCCTTGCACTGGGCAAGTTTTGTCATTTACTGGGTCTATCTTCAGCACAAATGAGGATGCTGCTACATGATCGATCACTCTCGGAGTTTCTAACAACCCTGAAAATAACTGAAACTTTAGCTTTTAATAGGAATTCACGGTTAGATGTCACTTGTCACCTAAAAAGGAGCTGGTCTTTCCCTTGGTAGATATAGAGTCAGAAAACTACAAAGGGCACAGGCATGAAGAAAGAGATGGGGGTGGGAGGGGCAGAATGCAGAGACAGACAAATACCCAGCAGAGTCAGGGTGCANATCAGGGGAAATCATTTCAGGAAAGCGAAGAGACAAACAGTTTAGGGAGAGACTGTAACCATGCCTCTGCTATGGAAATTGCCCTATCCAGTTTCACTTCCTCTCCTTTTGCCCCACAAAGCTGCATCTACATAATTAATATGTAAACTGCCCTGTAATCTTTCTTTAGATTTATAGGTCTCAGAACATGTGATGACCTTTGATTAATATCAAAATGCTATTATTTAATCGTGTGCACCAACTGTCACAAAGCATAGAAATTGCTGTGNTGGTTGTAATCTGCAGGAAAGGACTATTTTGTAACAAGCCAAATGAGGTCTAAATTGACTTTGATGTTCTGTCCTGAGTAAAAATAGGAGGCATACTGTACATGATGAAAATCTCATCCAGCATCTACAAATCTCCNCAAACAATATTATTATCTAGGAACCAACTTTTCAATGAGATGAGTTTCTGGGAAATGTTCTACTTCAAGCCTTAACATTATGCCCTAGCTCCCATAGGCTCTGGATATCTCATAATACAAAAATGTATTGAGTCCAACTTCAAAGTCCCTGTAGTTTTACAGTTCCAACCTTGTTTAAAAGTCCAAAATCTACTATCTCTTCTGAAACTCAGAAAATCTCTTAACTGGGAGCCCCTACAAAAATAATTGTAAAAGTACATACTCCCAACATATGATGAACAAACACTCCTGTTCCAAAAGNNAAGAATAGGGTCACTGCACAAAGACAGGACCAAATCAAGACTGAAACCCATCAGGGAATCACCAAACCCTGCAACTTGANGTTCAACATCCAAGGCTTGTGGTGTGCCATCTGGGCTCTGATGGATTTAGTTAGCCCTGCCACTCAGGTTATGCCACTCAATGCCAACAGCTTTCTTTAGTGGCCATCCATATTCCTAGCATTTACAACATCCTTGGGTCTCCACCATGACTTAGATTTCCTCTTCAAAGCATTAGTCAATGACTTCTCAAGGCTTCCTCATGAAAAATCCATCCATGCTACATACTTTCTGATATCAGTGACTTTCTGAAACCCTGGTACAAGCCTCTGTGACCTCATCACTCTTACATCCTTTATGCTCTAAATTCTTCCACATTCTTCCAGCAAACTAGTTCCAAAGACCTAAAATTCGTGGTCCGATTAACTGTAGCAACAATCCCACTATACAGTACCAATTTTCTGAATTATTTACTTTTCTTATTGCTTGGACAAAATATACGATGGAAGCAACTTAGAGGGAGGAAGGTTTCATTGGGTTTGTGTATTCATGACAAGGGAAGCAAGCTGGCTGGGCCTCCACTGGTTGTGGCAGGAGCTTCCAGTATGACCTGCTATATTTTGGTAGATCTTGAAGCATACACTTCAGCCAGAACCCACTAGTCCCTCTCATATGTCCCTGACTCTCCCNGGTACCTAGACCCTTTGTCCAAAAGTTTCCATAATTTCCAAATACAGCACCACCACCCTGTTCAAACACATGGGTCTGCCTGTGGGGACATTTCATATTCGTACTGTAGCACCTCATCCCCTGGATATAGGCTTTTAAATATTACTTGTAAGTAGCCAAGAATAAAATTTAAAGAGAATTCTATCTGTGTAAGAAAAAGAGGTCTAAGACAGTATAATACAAAATTTAAAATTGTTTTACTTGCACCTTTTGCAAACCAACAGTAACTATAGGTGTTTTGTTATTGTTCTCTCCTGAAAAAAAATCAAAAATATTTGTACAATAAAATGTTAACTTTAAATCCTCTGTGAAGATTTACAAAGTGACAAAATTATTTTCTGTTATGGTTTACTAAACAGAAGATAATGCCATTTTAAAGGATGTTTTTAATCACAGAAAAATTAGATCAAGAGAACGTCTACCACTGTTAGTAAGAATGTGGACAGATGGAGTAATAAAGGCTTTTTTTAAGACAGGGTCTCACCTTGACTGATNGGGAACTTGCTATGTAGACCAGATTGGCCTCAAATACACAGAGATTTACCTGCTTCTGCCTCTCAAGTACTAGGATTAAAGGAATGTGCCACCATGCCTGGCCAAAAGCTACATGTTAAAGAGGTTTGTAAATCATCTGGAGCTTGAAGATCCTACATTATAAAACAAGAGATGGAAAGTGGGATTAAAATATGACCATGTGAAATCTCCTAAGCTTTGGCCATGCAATGAGAATTAATTACAATAAGAGGTTAAGTAACCATAACTTGGATAACTAGAATTCTCATTTTTTAAAAATGCATTCACATACCTATGGGCTAGTATTCAAGGAAAGACACAAATTCATGTGAAAACAGAAAATTTCAGAGTCCATAAAAGAATAACAGCAATCACATGAAACAGTGCTCTGAAGAACTGTCATACCTTGTTCCTANACTACTGGCATGTACAGAGCAATTGTAATTGTAACCCACTATTATTCCACATGTAGACTGGGGGGTGGAGCACAATGATCANTTGAAGTTTCATTACTCACCACTGTGTGCTTTAAAGTCCAGAGAAGAATCCATCTGGAAAGTCTGAAATGTTAGTCCATCCCTAAAATTTTGGAACCAAGGTCTCCAGANGGTAGTTTGCTCCCTTATATNTTTTTTTTCAATTTCAGATCTGCCCTGCAATGTAAGTGGGCTTGCAAAAAGTCATGAGTATAAAATACAAAGCACCACATGCCTACATCTTAAGAATAAGCCAGCACAAAGAGAATTTGGGAGGTTGTTTGTGACTAAGAGAAGATTCTGTCTCTGCTTCTTCTTCCTTATTTTCAGGCTACGAGACATTGTGGGTCAAGACTGAACTAAAACCAAAAACCATATTTAAAGGTGAACCNTCTCTTTTACTCTCCCACCTTGTTACACCTCACTCTGAGAGGAATTGTTCCTGTAGTAACATAACTCTAGTCTATCAACAGAAGTGTCCCATGTTTTATTCCTCTCTCCGTACCACCAATATTTTTCTTATATTTTTGTACTGTTATCTACTGAGGATCAACTATCTAGTAGAATAAACAGTCTACCATTTACCAATAGACGAGTGAGTGTTATCAGTGAAACTGATCATCCATCCAAGTTAATTAACACTGTAAACAGGCCCTCTTGAGAACACATCATTCCTCAACTTGGAGCAAGACCTTCAACAGACAGACATATGCTTTTGAAAATGGGGCCAGACCAATAGAGGTATTCAAGCTTCTTGGAACACCATATATATATATATAAACACTATATATATATATATATATATAACCACGAGGAACTGGCTTAGCTAACCTCTGTACCTCAATATCCCCTGTAAAGTAGGATTTGTTTCAGAAAATACCAAATCAAAGTATGAATGGGAAATTGGCTGCCCCACTGGAGAGCCCCTGTATATGAATTTATAAGATCAAGAAAAAGCTTGTGCTAACAAGTCCCTAGCATGGGTCAACAGACAGANTCTCTAACGAGAAATAAAGCTGTATTACCAAGTAGTGTAAGGATTCAATCAGATAGCAAGATTTTCCCTTCCTGGCTTCTATTACATTTCCAGAAGTCTCATCTTACCATAAGCTTTCCTGGGAACATTAATTAAAACTTAACTATAACCCCATCATTCTCTGTTACCTCCAGAACATGAGCCTCTTGAAGGCTGCTTGGAAGTGTTAACTTTACCCTCTGTATAACAATTNCTGGTGACTCTGATTCAGTGTTTCTGGATGCTTCTTTACATGGCTCTGCCCTATGAGTTCAAAAAGGCAGGTAACTCTTGGAATCCAAGGAAGAACCCCAGGCTCCAAGGCAGAAAATGTATGTTCCATAGTAAGATATCCTGGTCCTGAAAATGTATGTTCCATAGTAATATATCCTGGTCCTGATGTTCAGTAACCACGAGGAACTGGCTTAGCTAACTTCTGTACCTCAATATCCCCTGTAAAGTGGGATTTGTTTCAGAAAATACCAAATCAAAGTATGGATGGGAAATATGCAATACAGTGGTGGTGCTCAATACCTAACAATTGCCATGAATATCCATGAAAAATAATTTCCTGCCTAGACTTTTTCAGAACAATCTACTTGTTTATTCAGCCTACAGATATTTAATTGCACATTGAGTATGTAGCAGGACTCTCCACTGAAGACCTTTGGAACCACCAAAGCCATGCATCGTCCAGTCACTACTGGGTTTTTTTTCTTTTCAAATCACCTCTCTTGTAGTGCTGTTTCCTTTTGGAAAATAGTTAAGAATGTGTGTCATGTTTGCCTGCTTAAACTGTAACTATTTGAAGCATTTTGGAATGAAGCCCATTGCTCCCTGAGCTTCATTATGCATAAAAATTCCCACAGTTGGTGTTCTTTCAAATGCAGAAGTCAGCACAGTCTCCAAGAAATG
>LZPO01017482.1:80035-103342 GCA_001675575.1 Neotoma lepida
AAGCCCATTGCTCCCTGAGCTTCATTATGCATAAAAATTCCCACAGTTGGTGTTCTTTCAAATGCAGAAGTCAGCACAGTCTCCAAGAAATGNTCTCCTTAGCTTGATAAAAGAGAACTAAAATATATCTGGACTTCATCAAGTCTGGCTTCAGGCTATCGTGGGAGGCTGCAGTTGGTAGGGAGAAATTAAATTATTAGGAACGGAAGTTTCCAATAGTCAAAAGAGAGATGTAGTCATGAGCTTTACATAAAGATCATGAGTATAAACATACACCAGGACCCATATGATATTTATTCTGCAATATAAATGCACCTTCCTTATTCTGTGGCCACTGAAAACCAAAAATGTAAAGGACAAATATCTGGATAGCACTTCTGCTCAGCTGGGTCCCTTCTTACANTGAAATAAAGGTAGTTTCTGTGAAGTTTGAAACAGTATTTTACTTGTAGATAATCACTCCCACTCGTTTGTGTTGGTGCAAGTTTTATTGGTTAAAAATGAGCAATAACATGGGGATTCGAAGGATTCTATTTACACTACTAATCTTGGGNAATCACATATTAAACTATCAACTAGAACAGAAGAATCATAGCTTTTCATGCAACCAGTCATGGTGTCAATATCAAACGTCCTCCCCTGCAAAAAGGAGGCTCACTGACTTTTTAAGACTGGTGTTCCCAGCTGGTGGATCCAATCTTTGAGAAGTGATTGGATCATGAGGGCTCTGACATAGTGAACAAATTAATCCTTTGGTGCACTCTTAATTTAATGGCATTATTAAGAAGTGATGGTGACTTTCAGAGTTGAAACCCACCATGGTAAAAGNAAGTCACTGGGGACATGTCCTTGGGACATCTTATCCTGAGCTTGGACCCACTCCACTCTGCCTTCTGGTTGACTTGAGGTAAAATGCTTTCATTTAGCATGATGTACTGCCTCACCACAGGCTTGGAAACACTGAGCAAAGTAGCCATGGACAGAAAGCATGAGTCAAAGTAAACCCACCTCCATTTAGTTAACTTTCCTAGGTATTTTGTCACAGTGATAAAAATCTGACCGATAAACTCCCAATGGCATAAACCAACCCAGTGTTTAAACTTGAGCATNNTCACTAGGAAGTCATTGGCTGTATAGCATTTGGTTCTATACANCCCCAGCAGCTTCTCCTTCTCTAGTTCACATTAATATNGAAGAAGAATCAGCTCTCCCTCAAAGAAGGAGGCAGAAAATGTAGAAATAGCATGAGTTTCAACACTGTTATCCACATACTTTATCTTTTCCATATAGTGATGAGATATACAGGAAGAAATCAGAATTGCTAAGGAAGTATGTAGTTGAGTAAGGACCCACACATATATGCTGTTACTCTACACAATCCATGAACAAGCTCTGGAAAACTTACCTCTAGGACGGTCCAGTGTCCAGTCTCTGTGCTATATACCTCAACACTCTATCCTCAGGAAACTGTCCCCAGCTGGGAAATACCTTGTGGTCTTTGACCTAGTTTAATGCTAAGAAGTCATAGAAAAGACAAAGTATACGCCTACCTTAATAATGATTTAAGAAGTGCTATAATTAGGTATAGACATATCTGAGACGTTAAAGGATTTCATTCTGTAATCACAGACAAGGAAGTTTTTCCATTTGGCTGATCTTCAGACAAACAAAGCCACAGTGGGAATGATGGATCAGACAGTTTTCCTGTGTTTATACCCACACATCTGGAGGAGCATATCAACAAGCAAAGAAAAGCTTCAGCAAATTTCCATCAATGAACTATTCATTAAACCATATTATTTGCTTTTCTTTTGTCGTTAGCAATAGGATGATAACCTAAAGTTGTCATTTTGTGGACAAGATACCTAGACATTGAATAGGGAGTTTCTAGAAGACCAGTTGAAGGTAAATCCCATGGATTTCAACTAAATGACCAACCACTATCTATGGGTGAAGTACTCTTATCTAAATGACTTTTAAATGGCATAGTAAGCCTAGGATGCTTGAGAATCTATTGAAAGTAGGATCTCTGATAAGCAGGAATATAAAGAGTGGGACCAGTCTGGAGCCAAGCAACCCTAACCTGGAGCTGGTGCTTTCCGGTCTCCCTGTTCTCTTCAAGCCATGTCTCTACATGTGGCCAGCACACTGTTTACAATAGGGAATGACATACCTGCAGTGACAACTTCCCCCCTAGGCCATTCCCAGGCACTCACGATTTTGGAACCCCATGTTTCAAATGTTCCAAAGCTTGCATCCAAGAATGTGTGAGTCTTCACTCTCTCTGAGCAGACTACTTCATATCCAGAATACATATCCCAGTCATGCAGTATGGCCATGAAAGACCATGGGTATGGATAAAGCATACATTATCAAGTTGGTATGCCCATACAAACTCTTAAGAGGCCTCCCTGAGAATACAATGGAATCAGGGCAGGAAGAAGAGGAATAAAGCTGTGGGATAAAAGGGGGCTTTTTTTTTTTCCGGAGCTAAGGATAGAACCCAAAGCCTTGTGCTTGCTAGGCAAGCAATCTACCACTGAGCTAAATCCCCAACCCCAGATAATGGGGCTTTTTGTACTTATCTACAAGTATTAGGGTAGGCCTTAATCTGATTAAACCACACAGTAAAATGAGGGGTATTCTGGGTCTTCAAGAAATGTCTTCTCTTTCTCTCTTAGACTGACAGTAACCATATACTTCACTAGACAAATCAGGACACCACTGGGCATGAAAGGACAGAAACTAGATGAGAACATCAGTTCAAAAGGTAAAACTATGGAAGTCCTGAAAATCGGGATGTAAGTCCAATTCATCCACACCAAACTGTAGCTAGGACTCCCTTGAAATGATCCCTCACTGACACTGAGCCCAAATCTATGAAGAGTTGNCACACATTGCCAGACAGCATTTTCTTCCGCATTAGGTTTTTTCTCCCCTCATTAGAGAATGTTATGCTTGATATACCCAAGAGGTAAATAAAACCACACTCTTTCAAGTNCAGCAGTGCCTCAGCCTACAACAAAAAGCATCACATATCTGCAGCTTCTATGGGTTTCTATGAGAGTCAGTCTATTAAAGTGATAGGTTGGCATCCCAAGTAAAAGCATAGAAAATGAGAAGCATAAGGNACCAGCAAACCCCCAGGAACAAATACCCCCAGAGAGAGCTGGAGAGGGAATTCCCAAAGGAGAAAAGAAGTCAAAGACAAATAGTAAGAAAAACATTGTAGATGACCTTCCTGAAGCCAAGCCTTCCCTGGCTTCTGATCCTGGCAGGATTTAATCAGAACCAGATGGAGCTTTCCAGAATTACACACCCTAAAGGGGGTTTCTGGGAAGGCCTAAGGCCATGTCCTTGGCACCTGGCTAATATGGCTTCCATGCTGCTCCTTGTTGAATTCCAGTAGACTGATTTCATCCCACAGAAGCTACATGGCACACCCTGACAGACACAGGATGCTGCCAAGCTGTCCCACTGCTCACCACTATTGACCCCAACAGTTGTCCAACCCAAATGGAATATCGAAATTNTCCCAGGAGCATCTCCATAATACAGATTCCCAAGCGGCACCCCACAGAGCCTAAATCAGGAAGTACCAAATGATGNTGAGATAGTTCCACTCTTAGTAAACAATCAAGATGATTGTTTGCAAAATCATTTAACCCCTAGAGAAGCTCAGCTAGAACAACACATCCCGGAGACCTCTGCCAGACCAGACCAGGATGCTGTCACACTCTCACTCTTGTTTATCNCAGNCTGTTCCCCAAGTGAAGCCTCTCTAGAAATATCCAAAGATGCTCTGGCCAACACTGTGGCAATGAATCAGCACAAAGAGCTGCTCTTTCCTGTCCTGGCCAAGCTCCAACTCATTGCAATTCCAANACATCCTGAGAGGTTTCTCTTCATTCTCTATCANGGGAATGACTTGAGCTTTATTTAAAAAATAANACTATAAAAGCAGAGTAGAAAATAAAAGTGAGTACAGTGCTTGGTGTACAAGCATGAAGACCCATGTTCAGATCTCCAGCACCCACAGAAGATATCTGTAACCCAAGTGCTGGGGGAGGGAGGCATAGGTGGATCTCAGGAGCCTGTTGGCAAGCCTGGCCAACTGGTGAATCCTGAGTTCAGCGAGATACTGTTTAAAAAATTAAGGTGGAGAACAGTAGAAAAAAATACATCAACCTTTAGCCTCCATAGCCCCACACACAGACATGCAACACACACACTTACAAACACACACACACACACACACACACACACACACACACACATCACAAATTTTAAAATTTAAAAAGGTACATATGTGCAACAACTTCAGAAAACTTCAGAATGAACTCTTACTGACAGGTGTCATTCCAAATCTACTGACAAAAATTTCTTTGAATGAAATTGTAACCCATTTTTCATCCTTCTTTCCCTCTTCCTCTTCATCACACTAGCAGGCAATACTGTGAGCCACAGGATGAGCTTTTATAAAGTAATGCCTATCAATGAATGGATACACTGTGCTTCTAGAAGAACATGCCTCTAGAACAATAGTATCTCCAGGAAACCATGTCATTTTCTGTTTCTGAAAATGAACCAAATGTTTTCAAGGGTTAAGGAATCCTGCTTCCTTTGCCATTGATTCCATCTGGAATACAGATGGGAGGAAATTACAGTAATCAATCAANTTAAATTTTGTGTTTAATAAATAATGTAGCACCATCATAAATAACTTTAAATATATATATTACTGTCTTTAGAGAATGGCTGGAATAAGTAAAATTTGAGAAATATGATCAGGTGGAAGCCCCTCCTTGTTTGTGAAAGGGTAGATCATGGGAAGTCAGGTATCATTCTGGATGTTATCATCATTAGCAAACTGAAGATGAGTGAGCTGTTGACAGAGTAGAAGGTAAAGAGCCCTACTCCCCCAGCATCTTCCTGAGGTTCAGTGATATCCAGCTTAGTAAGGCAATCAGTGCACTGATTGACACCTCCCCCAGGAGCAGCTACTACCTGTCTCTGGATCTACAGATCTCAGGGATGGGGCTTTTGCATGTAAGCCCTCTGATCTTGACAGTCTAAAAGCTCAACACTGTGTGATCATTATTCCCCCTTGCTCATGGAACAAATCAATGTTAAGCTTGTTATCCAGGTTTATACTCAACACACTGACATGGCTTCAGATGCCAGGGAGCTGGAAAANTAAAACAAAAAGACCAGATTCAAGTGTGGGGAATGCACCACTAGCTTCCTGAACTGCTATGCTCAGGCAGTATCTCATCAGACTNAGTCCTCGCATTGCCATTCTGCTAACGCATGGCTCCTTTCTCCTTATTGTTCTTTTGCACTAGGCTTCACACAATTTTCCAGAATAATTTCAAAAATGAAACTAAATGTTCACCTTCTGTGATTATACATAAACTGTATAATCCCACTAATGCACACATCAAGTCGTCATGAAATTACTTGAAACAAGTTTTAACAAAATGCATGATGATATTCACATTGATCAGTTTGAGGTGGTCGAATATTTTTGTTCCTGCTATTCTCCATTCTATTTTAAACACAACTTATATGCTTTCAACCTTTAAAACAAGGTAGGAGTGGAAAATGTTAAAGTTATTTACCAATGGGAGCAATCAACACTATTATTTCAAAACNTGAAGAGTAAACAACTAACATTGGACTTTTGACCACATCACTGCTTTTATTTGTACTATCAACTGTTCAGGTTCTGTATCACTGCTAAACTCCACCCACTACTATGGATAGAAACATATNTCTACAACTTTAAAACATAGAAACAAGATAGGCACAAATGATAGCTTATTCTCCTGAAATAGCCACAAATTCCACAANTCACCTCCTCATTGTTGGAGACAGACATTTTTACAGATAAAGTAAATAAAGACTTCTATCAATGAGTTGAAAATGTGTTTTTAAAACCTCCTCGGTGTCAAAGATGACATTTTGATTGTGTAGGTCTTCCTGTGTCTACACTTAATGGAGACTATATAGCAGGTGGCAGACATTAGATGTATCCCCTAAGAGGATTTAAATTGGCTCTATTAATCTCTGNCTCTCACTTCAAGACAATGGTTAAAAATAAATGCCTGGCTTAACATCTTACAAATGCTTCCTTTGAAATATTAATTTTTCTTCTGTTCCCCTCAAGAGAGAAATTTGGCATTGAGGATCTAAACCAAAAGCAACTCAATGAAATTAAAATTACCCTAGGCAGTCTNCTGCTCCATCACTCCATCACTACCATCTCCATCACTTAGTGGCCTTCTTGGTGCTGCTCTTGAGCCTCTTGGCAGCTGGAACTGTCTCATTTTCAAGCTGACATGTCGACATGGCCCTTTATCTACAGCCTCCATGTGTCCACTGTACCTACTCCTTCCCTCTCCTAACCTTTCTGGTCCTCTCTCTTTGAACCTGTTCTTGCTTTGCTTTTCTCCTCTGGCTTTCTTAATCTGGCATATGGAATCCCACCCCCAACCACACCCCCATCTGTCCTTAACATGGAAAAACAAGGTATGCATTTTTAGATATCTATTTTATCAAGAGCCTAGTACTTTGTTCTAAATTAAAATAAATAATAACATTTTAAATCTTATAAATGTAAAACTTAAGATGTCAGAATTTTCCCACTTCTAATATACTACCTTGAGCCATACTCTCACACTTCAAAGATAAGCTTTCTCTCTTTCTTCTTGCTGTGAATATTTTGAAAGAAAACTTGAGAGAGCATTAGCCTGGTCCATAGAGCCTCCTCTCGTCTTCATAGCCTACCATTAACAATTTCCAACCAAATTNTCCATGAGTTCTCAGGTTTCTCAGTATTGTGGACCTACCTTTCAAAGCTCTTAGTTAGACTGACTCAACCCATTTCTTCTGCTCAAATTCCAGGGTGACACTAGAGAATAATATAGTCAATGGGACCACACAGGACTTCCCCACTTCTAAGCACAGGCTGTGCCTAAATTATCTCCATCTATAGTCTTAAATATANTTGTCTTACAGTAAACAACTTCATTGTTCACTTCTCAGAGATTGAGACAGTTTTAAATAAATTCTAGTCACCAGTGTTGAAAGGATCTCTTTTCTCTTCTGAGATAGCCCCTAAAACCATGTTCCTTTTTTATGTTTTTATTTACGTTTTTGAGAATTTCATACAATATATTTTGATCATATTCTTTCCCTTTCCCCAATCCCCCCCCCCACATTCTCCTCCTCTTCTCTATATCCACCCAACTTCATATTTTTTTCTCTCTCTCTTAAAAAAAAGGAGAAAACTAATATTTCCCTTTGCCAGCAGTTAGCAGTTACAAATAGCTCCTTGGTTAGAGGTGGGACCACAAGTGTCACTGGGTATATTAACCACATTCCAGGGCAGGCCTCATGCCGGGAGTAGTTGGCCAACACAAAAATAAACTCCATGACTTTTTTGTGGATTTTGTGTCTTATCTAGGAATTTTTGTCTTATTGGTCTTTTGCTTGTTTGATTTTCATTTTTTGTGTGTTTATGGGTTTCATTTGTATTTTGTCGTTGGTTTAATTTTATTTTAAAAGATACAGAAAAACATTACGTTGACTCAATGTAGAGAGGTGGGGGGAGTCTGGGAGGAGTTGAGGAGGGGAAGGAACATGAGCAAAATATATCATATGAAAAATAATAAAAATATAAATAAAAATTAAAAAACAAAAGCATAAAATAATATGGAGTCCATTTGTGTTATCCAACTCCTCAGCATGGAACCTGTCTTGGATTGTGGTTGATATACCCAGTGTCACTCCCTTAAAGAAGAATGATTTTCACTTTCCCAGAAGCTACCAACTGCAAACAGCTTCTTGGTTAGGGGAGAGACTTTGTTCCCACTTCACTTTCCCCGTGCTGGGATTCTGTATGGTTGAGCTTGTACAGGCTTTGTGCATGCTTTCACAGTCTCTGTGTGTTCATATACACATCAGCCCTGTTGTGACTNGAAGTTCTGTTTCCTTGAAGCTGTCTACCACCTTTGGCTTTTACAATCTTTCTTCCTCCTCTTCTATATCAATCCCTGGTCCTTGAAGGGAAGGGTATGATAAAGACATCCCATTTAGGGCTGAGTATTCCAACATCTCTCACTCTCTGAATGTTGTGGGTCTCTATGTTAATCTACAGCAAGAAGCATCATCCTTGATGAGGATGCACTGATCTATGGCTATAGCAATGTGGCATTAGACGTCATTATAGTGATATGTTCCTTTGGACAAATAATAGAAAGTGTTCTCCTGGAGCAGACAGCCTAGCTGGTCTCAGGTTCTTGGCCTCATTAACATGGTATGGGTTCCATCTCATGAAGTGGCCCTTAAATCCAAAAAAAAAAAAANTCATTGATTTCCCATAACATTTTTGCCACTATTATAGTGATGTGCATATCTTGCAGGCAAGTCACTTTTATACTTCAAAAGGTTTGTAGTTGTTAGGTGATATTAATGATTACTTTTCTCATCAAGTAGAATGTATAGTACCTTCCAGTACTATAAACATTACTTCAGTAGGAGTGAAACTCCCAGTTGGGTACCAGCTCAATTTCTCTATGTGGTGTCTTCAACAATTGCTTCTTACTATCAGGTTATGGAGGGTAACCAATGGTTTTCACAATAGCCTCTAATGCTTGGGTGGGGAGGAGGGTCTANGTGACCCCACTGGCCAATGACTCAAAAAGATTGTCCTTGCCAGCCTACTCTTCCCAGCCTCACTACTGTTCCCTGTGTCCTTGGGCCTTTGCCTTTCCCTGCTACCTGACAAAGGAAATCCCCTCTGCCAGATATGCTTCTCCCAAAATTCTCCATATTCTTACTGCCAAGTGTTTTTAAAGAAGTGCTTACACTCAAGGAAGCCATTGTTTCTCTTTCTATTCTCTTACTGAACAGTGAAAACAGGCCTCTGCTTTCAACAGTGGAAGGTTCTCATTAAGGTCACTAAGGAACCCTTCATCATTGTCATAGGTCTCGGCTCTGAATGCGTCTTCCTTCAATTCCCAAAGAACATGCAAAGCCTCCCTGGATCCTCTTATCCTGTTCTTCCTGTCAATCCTGTTTTGTCCCCCAGCTCTCTGGCTGTACTTCTCTACCTCATTCACTAGTTCTTCTTTTTCTGCTTACCTCATAGGCAACCATTTCCAGTATTCAGTCTCTTATACAGCCTCTCCCTTAGCAAACACACACATTCCTGTCTTCAATTATTTCTATGTACTTTTGACTCTGGGGCCTCTAGCCTCTATCCTATTAAGGAGTCACTAGCTCATCTCTATTGCCTNGTGGATATCATCAGGTAGAAAGCCTGAAGAACAAGAGGGCAAACCACTTGACATTTGAGTCTCAACTACGAATAATAATAATAGTGCTTACTTTCATAAAGTTAATGATAAGATTCAGTACATAAGAAAAGAAAAGCCATTTACTTATGTTGATTTGTCAAACACTATATGTCAAGGAGGCTTGCANTACAGCAGTTTGCCAATAATGCCTCCTTTGATCCTCACAAGAGCCCCATAAGGCAATCTGTTTTATCCTCATTTTATCCTCATTTCAGACACGGAAAAACTAAAAAGCACAGGTAATTTTCCCAAATTTTACAGTGACTAGCAAGGCCTGATTCCAACCTATTTGGGGGTTGCTGTGCCCTGAACCACCGCTGCTCCAAGATGCCTCCAACTGCACTGCATTTCTTCCTATTAAAGCACTATAGAAATCTCATTACCGTAATTAAATGGAAAACCCAGAGCATAAGAGCATCCTTGTGTTTCTGATCTCAGTCCTCATTATCATCTCTTATCCTTAGAGTACACTGTTGCCAAGTCCTCAGAAAAGGCTGCCTTGTTCCCTAGGTCTACTCCAAGGGATATCATGTTCCCATGGCTGGTGTTTCTATTTGAGCCCTTTTCACAATGTCAATAAAGAAAAAGAGGAGAGACATAGAGGCAGAAGCAGAAGGGGAAGNAGAAATGNATGAAGGGAAAGAAAGACTGAAGAAGATGAGCCTCTGTCTTTGGGGAAATTTNATAAAATTTGAATAAGGTCTTCAAATCAGGTAACACTTATATAACAATATTAAAGTTTCTGATTTTTATAATTGCATCCAAGTTATACAAATTAAAAACCTTACTTTGAAGCTTTTATGAAATATTTATAGATAAAAGAAGTATTGCATTTGGAACTCACTCACAAATGCTCTAGAGAAGAGGTTCTCAACCTGTGGGTTGTGACCCCTGACCCTTTCACAAGGGTCACATATCAGATAGTCTGCTTATCAGATATTTACATTATGACCCATAACAGTAGTAAAATTACAGTTATGAAGTAGCAACAAGATTTTATGGTTGGGGGGTCACCACAACAAGAGGAGCTCTATTAAATGGTCACAGCATTAGGAAGGTTGAGAACCACTGCTCTAGAGAAAAAAAATTGCTATATTTGGGAGGAAGGGAAAGAGAGTGAGACATAGAAAGAGAGAGAAGGAGAGAATAACAAAGGAACACAGAAAAACATTAGCAGGTACTAGATCCAGCTGAGAAATACTATAAAGCTACTGGACAATTCNTGCAACTTTTTCTTCTAAACACAAAATACTTCAGAATATAATTGTTCTTAAAAGTTACCCAATCTCCTTGCCCACTGGCCCATGCAGACATCATCATGNCCCTTGACTGCTACCACATTCTCCAGAACCAACTCATCATTTTCCTACTGCCACATGTTGGAGATGGTTTTTCTGTTATCTGTGCTGGAGCCTACCTTCTTCCTGAAGACCAACACCCATTTCACATCTTCTCTCCAAGATGTACCTTGATTCCTACTTCTTCTAAATGACTTCCAAGATCAATTCATTTGGAACTCTCTTTACTCTGTCAAAGCAAGGACCAACCTCCACATTTGTTTTACTATCTTAGTACATTTGAATTACTGTAACAAAATAGCCTATAGTAGATAATTAATTTTTATAAAGTTTATCNCTCACAGTTCTGGAGGCTGGGAAGTTCTAGATCACTATTAAATTAAAAATCTATAACATAAACATATTCTTGCATTTCTGCTCTCTGTCTTAAATTCATTACTGGTTAATACCAGTAAATTAAGTGTCTAGGAAGAGCTNTTTCTAGTAGTTATCACCGCCTATGTATTCCAATATAGCACAAGNACAAAGGGTATTAGTTATTCCAGGCTTCTCTTTTTTTAATCATCTACTGGTCATCTAACACATTCTAAACTCAGTGCCCATCATATATCATTATCTCATTTAAAAGCTTCCCATGAACCTACATGTGTCATCCCCATTCAACAAACCAAGAAACCCAAGCTCATACTCGAAGTGACTTGTCAAAGATTACCCAACCAATAAGCTCTGGCACAGTGACTTCATAGCCCACATTTAAATTACATAATGACTTGAGTTCTACGATTTTTAAAAATATATATTTTCAGTTGAAATTGAATTATAGCACTTTTCCCCCTCCCTTTTTTCCCTCTAGCACCTCCTAGATACCCCTCCTCCAACCCTCCCATGCCCCCACCACCCTCAATTAGATGACTCTTTTTCCTTTGATTATTAAGGGTTCTAATTCCATTCATGAGGCCCCATTCTTAATACCAGAATCTGAGAATTAAATTTCAACATGTGATAGAAGGAATGTGTTCTAGTTAGGGTTCCTATTTTGTGATGAAACACCATGACCAAAAGCAAGTCAGGGAGGAAGGGTTTGTTTGGCTTACACTACTACTTCATGGTGTATTGTTGAAGAAGTTATGATAGAAGCTCAGACAGGCTGGGAACCTGGAGGCAGGAGCTGATGGAGGCAGGCCATGGAGGAGTGCTATTTACTGGACTTCTCACCAAGACTTGTTCAGCCTGCTTTCTTATAGAACTCAGGACCACCAGCCTGGGAACCTGTCTCTTATACACATCTAGATGTGTATAAGAGACAGCCCTCCTAGCTTGTGTCAAGGTGACATAAAACTATCCAGCACAGGATACAAAATGTTTAGATAACAACTCTTACCCCTATGGAACCTCCTATTGACATTTAAATCTATATATCTTTTACTCATCAAGTAAAGAATTTGTAGGGGTTCAAATTTATCTTTTTACATGATTTTGTAAAAATGGACTCAAACAGCTTGTACCTCCAGGACTGACTAGACATTCGAACAGCAGATGTAAAAGACAAGGGAAAGGCTACAGCTCCCATGAGTACTGACTGTGTGATTATTTAGGCACTGTCTCTGATCTCTGCAGTTCCTGTATCAGCAAAGAAAGGCCAGGGAGAAACATCCAGGCTCACACCCACCCTAGAACTGTGCTCTTTTAGGATGTTCCTGCTCCATTCCTGGGACCTCTTCTTCCAGTCACTTCAGCTTATCTCACTCTGCCTGCCTGTCATCCTCCAGCAGCCTCTGCACACCAGAGGGTGTGTATCAAGGTTCCCTACTGACCGGCAATACAAGGACTTGCCTGGGCTTTTAGAACTGGTCCTTTTTTTTAACCTTTCTTCTTTTATTTTCTTTCTTTCCTCCTCTTTCCCTCTCCTTATTGTTGTTGGTTGTTTTTCTCTTTTGGGGGCCCGCCACTCAACTCCCAAATAAATCACACACAGAGACTTTTTCTTAATTATAAATGCCAGGCCTTAGCTTGGCTTATTTCTAGCCAACTTTTCTTAACTTAAATTATCCCATCTATCTTTTGCATCTGGGCTTTTTCCTTTTCTTACTTCTGTATATCTTACTTTCACTCTCACCCCACGGCTGGCTGGGTGCCTGGGTAACTGGCCCCTGAGTCCTCCTCTTCTTGTTCTCTTGCTCTTTTCTTCTTCTTCTCCCAGATTTCTCCTCCTATTTATTCTNTCTGTCTGCCAGCCCCACCTTTCCTTTTTCGTGCCTTGCTATTGGCCATTCAGTTTTTTATTAGACCATCAGGTGTTTTAGACAGGCACAGTCAGACAGCTTCACAGGGTTAAACAAATGCAACATAAAAGAATGCAACACATCTTTGCATCATTAAACAAATGTTCCACAGCATAAAAAATGTAACACATCTTAAAATAATATTCTACAACACCTCATCTTCTCTCCATCAGTCTCTCCTTCTGTCTATATTTCTCTATCACTCTGTCTCTGTCTCTGTCTCTGTCTCTCTGTGTGTGTGTGTGTGTGTGTATGTGTGTGTGTGTGCATGTGTGTATGTGTGTGTGTGTGTGTGTGCATGTGTGTGTGTGTGCATGTCTGGTACCAGGGATCAATCCCAAGGTTTTGTACATACTAGGTGTGAATTAGGTGTGAATTCAATCATTGAGTTAGATCTCCAGCCCCTAATATGTTAGGAGAAAAAATAATATAAGCCTTTTTTAAAAAAAATAAAACAAAAACCCTTAAAAGAGTCTGTCTGGTTAGAAAGTTCTAGGTAGAAAACAAAACACATGTGCCCTCGAGGAAGGGAAATCACTTACATTGTGATCTCAGGTCTTCTTGGCCCTAATGCTGATCTCCCTAACATCTGGTCACGCAACCTTGCCTGCACATGGAGGTTATCAAATCTGGACTCAGATTCTTCTTCAGATTCTCTTCCTTACACTGCCAGAGACTAATGCTCAAAGTAGGGTGAGTGGATTGCCTGGGGTTACCCTGCCTGAAGTGACTCCTGGATTGTTAGTGAGGTCATCCCTTCACAGCTAGAGTTTAGGGTGCATGTCAGGGGTTTGAGCATTGTACATCTAGACAGAAGAGAGGTTAAAATAAAACCAAGCCCTGGACACCTGGAAAACATGGAATTAGGAAGCAAAGTGAGTCACTCCAAAGTCCCCAAATATGGCCTTTCCACTGAAATCCCAGGTGATTGCTTCTCAAAGCATCCTACTGTTAGTAAAACAAAACCCAAGCACTCACAGAAGAGATCCCTTCACTTCTCTTTCATGCCTTCAGTAAGTCTGTCACATGCAGGAACTAACTCCTCAAGATCCCATTGCTACATTGCTCTGCAAACCAGACTAAGTCCTTATTTTCAGAAGAGTCACCAGAGCTAAGAATCACTCTCCCNATCTCACTGCGTCTGAGAACNCAGAGAAAACTTTCTAGAACAAGTTGTGATTCTGTGAGAGTCACTTCCCNAGTCTCTTAAATGAAAATGCTAAAAAGCTTTACTTCTCACATCTCACAGGGTTAGAGTGAGACTGAGNAAGACATCATCTAATACAGAGCCTGNAAATCAATAAAGAANTGATAAAGTGTAATATCTAATGATTATCACATGGTATAATACACCTGNGCTACCATCATCTCTCNAAAGTGCACCTTATGAATGGTCTCATCAGCATCCCCATTCTAGGCATCNNATATTTCTCCTAATTTTTANTGCCTCTAGCATATAATCGATACTTTATTCTCATTCAAATAAAAACTAATACCACAGAGTTTACATGCAAGTTTTATGTTTCCTGAGGAGCCGCAGATTCGTANGGAGCTGTTAAAATTTAGAAATCCATTCATGTGACAGAGTACCTAAAATTAACTCAGATGTCACCGGATGTATGCTGGGTCTGCTTTGGGAAACACTCTCCATATGCCCAGCTTTGCAGAGCTGATCATAGTCTCTAAATTTAGATTATTCAAATGAAACACATTCTGAAGGATCTGCCCTCCTCTCACAGCCTCCTCTCCTACTCACCTAACAGCGTCTCTCTCCAGAACAACCATCAGAGGCTCCCAACTTCANAGCTTGACTCCCTACAGTAGCCTACTCACACAGCAGTCAGACATCAGATCATCTCTCTCTCCTGCCCNCAAAGGGACCTACAGATAGCCACTGAACTGACAGTCCAAGTGCAAAGACTTGACTGTTCAAAAGGTNCCTGCATGATCTGGCCCATGGTTGTCTCCTCGTCATGTTTCCTGCCTTTCCATGGCAAGTCTCAGNAGCCTCTGCACCTGCTAATTCCACTGCTGAAAACACACTTTGCCAGAGAGTCACAGCTCACTCNCTCACTTCAGAAGCCTTTCGTGAGCACCCAACCTAAAAGCGNCTCCANGATCACTCCATCTATAGACTGCTTCATTTCCTCCATAACAGACATTCATTTATATATTCAAGCATTTGTTTAATATCGGTTAGGCCAAGTAAATTNTAGGCTNCTAGAAGACCTACCTTTTGTCTATTTTTACACAACTGCATTATTCATGATTGAAATAGCATGAAAGCCACTCAACAGGTTCCCCTTTGAGGGTGTTAGAAACCAGGAGAAGACAGACAATAAGTATTCTTTGCAACATGCTCATTTGAGGTTTCTCTAGGATGCATACAGGGGCAGTAATAAATACAAACATGGAATTTTGAANGGAAGAATGTAAAGAAANAACACGTGAAACCAAGAGTAGAACCCGCAGATTTCCCCACCAAATGCTGTTCAAATATAGGCCCCAAAATACTGGAACTGCTTANAGTAGNCTAGTGCTCAGGGTTGGATGCAGACAGAACTGAAAANAACCTTGGAATTAGAGAATTTAAATGGTGGTGGGCCCATAAGTAAATCAATATTTTCATTTAATGACAGACTAACCTCTCAGCAAGCATTAAGAACAGGTACTGAGAAGAAACGAGGTAGAGGGTTTTCGTTGTTTTGTTTTTATTTTACCAAGTCTTTAGAAATGCCATAGAATGAGAGAACTGGAAAAACAGAGGCTACATATATGGAGAAAAAAAGTTGAAGTGACTTTTGGTACATTAAGTGTATTAATGGCTTCAAATCACAACTGCCTTGGATACATACTACAAATCCTAGCTTTGTTCTCTTCTCCTGGGACTCTGAGGTTCACCTTGCCTTGCCTTTGCCCAAGGAGTGCTAGCAAACGTGATACCAAGATGTGAAAAGTGTGTGTGTGTGTGTGTGTGTGTGTGTGTGTGTGTGTGTGTGTGTTGTGACCCAGCCTTTTATGTAATTGGATTTGCCTGCTTATAGACCCTGAACACCCATTTTGAAAACATGCCTAGACTAGTCTGTTGGAGAGATATGAGAAGTGTGTGGAGCATTGGATTCCCCAATCAAGGCCTCCGTCCTTAGACTGCTGCTTATTAATCACAGCCTGGTTTAGGTAAGTAGAACACACAAGCTGATTGGTAGACTGGGGAAAACAACCCCTGGGTGATATTTTTAAGATACTAGGTTTTGGGGGCTTTGTTATACAGCCATAGGGAAAAAGCACAACTTGGAGGGATAATTACCCTCCAAATAATCAAGACATTAAAAGAACAGGTCTGGGTCTTTCTAAATTCAAATTCATGATCATAATTTGAAGCATTTCCTCTAAATGTCTAAAAAAAACTTTAAATGACAAGTTACTTATGCAAAGAGGAGCAAATGTTCCCACTAAGGTTTTTCAAAATGAAACGAAAACAATGTGAATACAAGGAAATGTATTTAATGTGGTTACAGTTCAAAGCAGTGATCTTAGTTGCATGAATGCCTTAACTGAGCAGAATGTTGACTTTCTTTGTGCAGTTCAGTAAAAACAAAATGGAGTCANATATGTTTCCCTNACCCCTCAGAAACTCTGTTCCCGCTTCATCGCAGGAGACTTCTCATTCCTACCAACAAGAGTCTATTTTTGTTCAAAGGAAACATTCCTTCCTTTAAGAAGTTAGCAACTTGGCTGACTATGTAATAGATTCACTTAAAGGCACTGCTTCTGAAACAGACCAGCAGGATTTGCTTCTATTCCGTCTTTTGCCGCGGCAGAAACACCACCTTCTTCCCTTCCAAGGTTACCATGTTCGTTTCTCTTTGCATATCCCCCAGGAGCACCGCACTAAAGCAGAGGCTTCCACACTGAAGAAGTGAGGAACAAAGCAGACACCACAAGGGAGGAATGCACACACTCTTTAGAATCTCTCTCACACCCAGCTCCCTCACGCTTACAGACACATACCCACCCAGCACAGCTGATGATTTTAGTTCATGCAGGGTGAGTTCACATTCTACTCCATAGATACATGCACCCCTGCACAAGAAGAAACAGGGCTGCTGCTCTGAGAATATCATTAAAAACCACAAGAAAAGGCACGCACCACAGTCTTCTCCTATGCACCTCATCAGTGCTTCCCCTCGGANGGTAAGCAGAGTACAGATTCTCATCTCTATTTTACATGCTAGGAAACCAGGGATGCTGTTGTAAATACAACTTCTGGCAGCTTTCTCTTCAGTAAAACCAATGAGTCTGAATGCAGATCCATGCGCATTGTGCTCCTGCAGAATACGATGTTGNTGGGGGGCATATTTCGTGGTAAAGAACAGAAACACACTTGAGAAGAACAGAAAGATATGGAATAAAGTCAACCAAAGCATTAACATTTCCTTTGAATAATTATGTAAAATAATCAGCTACCAACCGGTAACATTTCTAGAACATTCTACAGCACACAACAGAATGCTATATAACTTGACATGACGTTATGTACCAGTAACAGTAGAGCAACAGATACCAAAGTGAGACTTCCTCACAATGTCACTTGACATACCCATCTCTACCTCCTCTTGAGTTCCCCTCGACAAGCTGTTGTGGGGACAGGTTTCTGCAGACCCAAGGAAGACTACTGAAATAAATTCCTATCTATCTAAAATATATTTAAAGGATGCAATGTCTGTTACAGATCATTGAACAAGACAGGTAGACTACAATGTGGCCCACAGGTAGTAGTTTATCAACCCTTACTCTACAATATAACTTTCACACAGAAGGAAAAGGTATGTCCATGTTCNGATAAGCTCTCAGGGAAGAATGATTACCTTAAATGGCACTTATTATCTTGTTTTATTCAAAAGTTTTAGACACAAGGCTATTTTGGGGGAGTCTGGTGATATGTGGTTAAAAACACGTGTGCAAATGTGAAGACCTGAGTTTGAATTTCCAGAAGGGAGGTAAAAGCTGAATGTAAAACACAGCTATCTGTAAGCCGTGTGCCCTCTGCATAAGAAGCAGCGACAGGAGAATTCCTGGAAGATCATAAGCCAAGCTGTTCTGGCTGGTGTAATAGAAAACAAAAAAATAGAAGACCCTGTCTCCAACAAGGTAGAAAGTGAGGACTGACATCCAAGGTTGTCCTCTGACTTCCATACAAGTGCTAGAGCATGAACATGTCCACTTACTTTTACACACATAAATGTGCACACATATCCATCTGTAAATACAACACACACACACACACACACACACACAAATAAAAAGAAGCAAGGCTATTTTCTTACTTGTAGAAGCAGGAATTGTAAATGAGTGTTGTTAGTGTAAGCCAGAGTAGTGAAGGCCAAAATCCTTTTGAACATAAACAAAAGATTAGAACAGGAATCTTGGTCCACGTGTATAGGTGAAAAGNCTATGCCTGGGACTCTCGATGTCCCCTAAGGACCTCTGTGTTAACTGCTCAAGACCAATGAGTAATAGCATAGCTGCATTTTGATGCATACTGATGCATCTGCATAATTGATGACAGAATCAACAGAGGAAAAGTTCCATTTAATCTCCTTAAAACGGAGCAGGACAGAGCTNTGTGGGACCCATCTGGAAAAGGCCATGAAAATAGACTCCTTCTAGTTTTGAAACTAGCTGAATAAACTTCAACCAACAAACACAATCTGCGAAAGAACCAATTCCTCTGATAATATGAGCAAAACCAACAAACATTTGCAAGGCAGTTCATATGAGATAGACAACATTCCGAGTGTTTTATAAATATTAATTCACTTAATCTCCACTTAAGGTCCTTAGGTACACTTAACTACTCCATTTATTATAAGGAAGTGAAGATGCATGGAGATTAAAGACTTTTCCAGAGTAACAAGCTATTAAGTGGCAAAACTGGGNTCTAAACCAAGACAGCCTGCCTGNTTCTCAATACCATATATCTAAGAATGANACTATGTTAAAATATTACCTTAAATACAGATGTTGACACTCNAGTTTACAACCTAAGACAATAAAATACGTCAGACTCAAGAAAAGGAATNCTGCATGTTCCCTCNCATATGTGNATCTTAGTGTCAAATCTTTAGACTTACNTGGTTGGTGTGAAGTACCTTTAAAATCCAGGAAACCAGAAAAGAGCCACAGGGTAAGGGGAGGGACATTTTCAGGGAGGGATCCTAGGAGAATGCAAATGGTATAAAGGGCAAGGGTGATAGCGTAAGGTTTAAATGGTGAAGGGAGAGGCGAGGTTGAGGAGGAATGATTAACACTAAGGATGTTTCGAAAAGCAATATGGGAACCGAGCATTTTATAAGCTTCCATATATATAAATATGTGTGTGTGTGTGTGTGTGTGTGTGTATACACAGAGAAAGAGAGTTTAAATGGAGCTACCCTAAAAGAGGGGATGATGTTTCTCCCAGCAGAGGTGATATATATATATATCTCAATGCTAAGTGTGAAATACAAGTGTTGGTCAGGGCAGGGGCATGGACCCCCCCCCAAACATTAGAGCCTATTGCCATTGCTCTTGGTTACCCATAATAACTTGGTAGTAAAACAGTATTGTTTTACTTAGGTCATAAGATATGAAGAAATCAAGCTGGTACTGACCTGGAAGTGTCCTCCCTACTGGCTAATCTTAACAGTTTGGGAAGGTGCTATGCAGATTTCTAGGGACCCAGCTGTAAACTCTGTAAGTTACAACAATAACCATCCTGGCAAAATATGCCCCTTAGTGCAACAGTGGCATGAATGTTATGAGAAACAATGGCTTTCTGATTAAACTTAAGGAAGTTGCACAGCAGGAAATGTGCCTGGTATTGTAACCTGGCCAAGAATCCATGCCTGGGGAGGTCTTACATCCTAGGGGGAAAGTACCTACTATTAGTTTACTAAATTGGCAGAGTATCAAACTGCCTTCTCAACATTTATCTCAATACCCCTAGATTAGTACCGCTCTCAGTCCACAGAAGTTTCCTACTCTGAGAAGTTTCCTTATGCAATGGACAGTGGTTACCACAGAGTCACAACTAACAAAAGAGACTGTAATGCCCAGTTCCAAATGCCACATCTGTATCACATCCCTCCCTGTTACAGCTAAGCAAACATCCTAAAGAAGGGGNAGAAAGATTTTAAGAGGCAGAGGTTTGGGA
Organism: Neotoma lepida; assembly: GCA_001675575.1. NCBI lineage: Eukaryota > Metazoa > Chordata > Mammalia > Rodentia > Cricetidae > Neotoma > Neotoma lepida. The sequence continues at coordinate 100,173 of LZPO01017482.1, forward strand.
GGACATGGAAAAGCATGTCTTCTGGACATGACAGGGACATTACACTCATGAACTCATGGCAGAAACAGATCAAGCCCGTCAATATTTCAGAATGGATGGGAAGACCTCATGAAGTCCCACACCTATCTACTGAGTAGCGATTGGCAGTCAGGAGCTGCTGGAATAGGAAGATACAGTTTTCTTGAGGGGTATGGCTCCTTGTAGTATTGCCCGTGCTGTAGTGGGTAGCCCCACAATCCTGTGCACATGGACAGAAACAACTGGACTCATTGGTGCATTTTATTTTTAAAAGGGGGCACAGAGTTGGGACAGAGATGTGGAGAGAGTCTAGAGAGAGTTGGAGAGGAAGGTGCAGGTAGATTGCATGTATGTATGCATGAAATTCTCAGTTCTTAAAAGAAATATATATATTTAAAGTCTCTATCAAATATAATCTATTCTTCAGATTCTCAAATTTAAATATTGAGACATGTCAGTATTTCTCAGTGCCTTGGGGTAAAGATTGTAAGTGGCTATTGTTTTCTTTTCTCTTTTTAGCTCTGACAAAATAAAAAGATGGCTTGAATGTTAGGCTGATATTTTACTCATTTGCAGTGGTGCATTTAAAATGTTCTTGGAATGAGCCAGGAAAATAAACAAGTCTACGCAGTTATGGGAAAATTCTTTGCAGGCACTTTCAGTTCAATCAGATAAATGTGAGGATGTTGAAGGAATCAGTTCTTGTGTCAGAACATAAAGCTTAAAAGAGATTTGTGTTTGTCATCTTTATTTCTTAAATAGCTTGATTGTAAATTTGCTTTATAGGGAAGGAATTTGATTTTTAAAACAGCTGAAGTTATGATTGGCTTAACACCTAACAAAATATCTGAAGCTGTTATATACAAGAAAATGACTAAATTCAGTTTATGNTGCTTTATTAAAAGTAAATTAAAAGTTCATAGGGGGATTTTTAAAAGCAGCTATTTGAAAAATATATTTTATTCACTAAGTGGATGTCTATGTTCTTTCATGTTTATGATGTGAATACGTTTATTAGTCCCTGGAAATTTGGAGTAGAGACAAACTTTAGCTTCCAAACAACAGAAAGGCTTTGAACCAAGTTTATGTTGGTCCCAAACTGGCTGAACTCCATGTAAAAAAAATGGGTCCCCCAAAAGCTGTGCAGATACTCCCCAGTAAAAATCAGCAGTTTCTGCCAGTAAGAATCCACATAAAGTTTATAAAATACTTGGGAAAATGTAGTGAGTCACTCCGTTTTGATTAGCCATTTTAACACTGTGGCCAATTTTCTCCAAACTATTTCCCGAGACAACAAAGCAAGACATTGAAATAACCGGANACATGGGAGGGAAAGATGGGGAGAAACAGTGCAGCAACACTTCTACACAGTAGAACAGGACCACTACATTGTAGCAACCTTTGTAATCATAATGTTGAGTTATGTCTTAATGGCCTTGGGAAAAGACATAGCATATGGATAAAAAAAATTAAAAGTTAAATTATACCCCTGATTTTTTCCTAAAGGACAAATAATGGTATTTCTTATTTATCTTACTGTTTATAAGGACTATATTCTATAGAGATATACTAAAAAATTGGGGGGAGAGAGAAAATTTCAAAATAGAAAAGTGAAGGTATGGAAGCAATTTGTTGGTCACTCACTGTTATGAGTCAAATGTTTATTTCTCCCAGAATTCATATGTTGCCATCTCATGCCTAATGCGATGGTATTTGGAGATAAGACCTTTAGAAGGTAATTACATCATAGAATGGAGCCCTCCTAAAGGACATTGCTTTATAAGAAACCAGAGAGCTGGCTTTCTCTTTATAAAATGTGGAGATACAACAATATGTCATTCATCTGCAACCTAGAAGGTTGCCCTTGCCAGAACCCAACCGTGCTAGTGTCCTGGTTTCAGACTTAGAGTTTACAGGAAAATGAGAAACAAATTTCAGTTGCAAACAAGCCACCCAGTAGCTTCAGCCATAGGTACCTTGGTATACACATTCTAAATGGAAGAAAATATCAAACCAACTTACTTTTCCTTCCTGCCACAAATGAGTCCATGGCCTTAGCTCTCCACCCACTATAGGTGACACATGTGACCAAGCTCAGGTGGTTGCTCCTTTGCCCGAACACAGCATATGAAAGCCAGCAGTGACACGTGCTGAGAGTGACATCACGTGAGCGTCCTTTGAATAAATGATAGAAATCTTCTCAAGTGCCTGCATTTAATAGAGGAGTGGATAGTAGGGGGAGAAGGGTTCAAATGAACAGAAGAGCAGGGAGTGGGGAAATGTAGGAGTGATAAGGAGAGCCAACTGAAACAAGAATGTATGGGAAAGCTACATAGGAACCTATTGCTTTATAAGCTAATTAAAAAATTATGGGAGGGGTTGAACAGAATTCTCCAGCATTCATAGATAATATTGCTTCCAGAAGTAATAAATCTTTAAACAAAAACCCCACTGCCAACTATATCTCCCTATGAGTTGTTGGTCAGGAAGCCCCCAGAGGCTCCCAAGCCAATAGACTACTGCCATTGCTTCTTATTGCCCACCAGAACTAGACAGTAAGACACTATTGCTGAAAATAACACACACTTTAGATACTGGACACAGAGTTCAAGTTGTAACTGAGCTGGAAGCTTCCTCCCTGCTGACTTGAGTTGATAGTGCTGCAACTTTAGGAGAAAAAAGTCGTCAATGATGTAATCAAACTTTGGACCCTGTGTTCTACAATACTGACCTGCCAGTCAAGATCTGCATTAGTGATGTGGCTGTTCCGGGAACAACCAAACACTTCCAGCTTAGATCTGAAAGTCATAAGAGGGAATACTTGTCTGGTATTATAAACCTGGTCAAAGCCCATGGGTAGGAAAGTCACAAGGTCCAGGGGTGGAACCTACTACTGATGCTTCGATAAATGGATGCATAATTAAACTGCCTTCTAAACACTTATGCACCACACACTGGAGCAACTCTCGGCCTTAGAGAAATCTTTCAGCAGTGTGCTGGAAGCAGAGACTCTGAATTCATCAGTGTTGAGAATACACTGCTGAGTTCTCAGTCCTGAATGAGACATTTATATCATTTGATTCAAGGCTGGATGCCATGGAAGGGGTGGAGTGTCTGTCAGATTATTATTATTATTATTATTATTATTATTA
>LZPO01017482.1:106722-121030 GCA_001675575.1 Neotoma lepida
GGCAGAAACAGATCAAGCCCGTCAATATTTCAGAATGGATGGGAAGACCTCATGAAGTCCCACACCTATCTACTGAGTAGCGATTGGCAGTCAGGAGCTGCTGGAATAGGAAGATACAGTTTTCTTGAGGGGTATGGCTCCTTGTAGTATTGCCCGTGCTGTAGTGGGTAGCCCCACAATCCTGTGCACATGGACAGAAACAACTGGACTCATTGGTGCATTTTATTTTTAAAAGGGGGCACAGAGTTGGGACAGAGATGTGGAGAGAGTCTAGAGAGAGTTGGAGAGGAAGGTGCAGGTAGATTGCATGTATGTATGCATGAAATTCTCAGTTCTTAAAAGAAATATATATATTTAAAGTCTCTATCAAATATAATCTATTCTTCAGATTCTCAAATTTAAATATTGAGACATGTCAGTATTTCTCAGTGCCTTGGGGTAAAGATTGTAAGTGGCTATTGTTTTCTTTTCTCTTTTTAGCTCTGACAAAATAAAAAGATGGCTTGAATGTTAGGCTGATATTTTACTCATTTGCAGTGGTGCATTTAAAATGTTCTTGGAATGAGCCAGGAAAATAAACAAGTCTATGCAGTTATGGGAAAATTCTTTGCAGGCACTTTCAGTTCAATCAGATAAATGTGAGGATGTTGAAGGAATCAGTTCTTGTGTCAGAACATAAAGCTTAAAAGAGATTTGTGTTTGTCATCTTTATTTCTTAAATAGCTTGATTGTAAATTTGCTTTATAGGGAAGGAATTTGATTTTTAAAACAGCTGAAGTTATGATTGGCTTAACACCTAACAAAATATCTGAAGCTGTTATATACAAGAAAATGACTAAATTCAGTTTATGNTGCTTTATTAAAAGTAAATTAAAAGTTCATAGGGGGATTTTTAAAAGCAGCTATTTGAAAAATATATTTTATTCACTAAGTGGATGTCTATGTTCTTTCATGTTTATGATGTGAATACGTTTATTAGTCCCTGGAAATTTGGAGTAGAGACAAACTTTAGCTTCCAAACAACAGAAAGGCTTTGAACCAAGTTTATGTTGGTCCCAATACTGGCTGAACTCCATGCAAAAAAAAAAATGGGTCCCCCAAAAGCTGTGCAGATACTCCCCAGTAAAAATCAGCAGTTTCTGCCAGTAAGAATCCACATAAAGTTTATAAAATACTTGGGAAAATGTAGTGAGTCACTCCGTTTTGATTAGCCATTTTAACACTGTGGCCAATTTTCTCCAAACTATTTCCCGAGACAACAAAGCAAGACATTGAAATAACCGGANACATGGGAGGGAAAGATGGGGAGAAACAGTGCAGCAACACTTCTACACAGTAGAACAGGACCACTACATTGTAGCAACCTTTGTAATCATAATGTTGAGTTATGTCTTAATGGCCTTGGGAAAAGACATAGCATATGGATAAAAAAAATTAAAAGTTAAATTATACCCCTGATTTTTTCCTAAAGGACAAATAATGGTATTTCTTATTTATCTTACTGTTTATAAGGACTATATTCTATAGAGATATACTAAAAAATTGGGGGGAGAGAGAAAATTTCAAAATAGAAAAGTGAAGGTATGGAAGCAATTTGTTGGTCACTCACTGTTATGAGTCAAATGTTTATTTCTCCCAGAATTCATATGTTGCCATCTCATGCCTAATGCGATGGTATTTGGAGATAAGACCTTTAGAAGGTAATTACATCATAGAATGGAGCCCTCCTAAAGGACATTGCTTTATAAGAAACCAGAGAGCTGGCTTTCTCTTTATAAAATGTGGAGATACAACAATATGTCATTCATCTGCAACCTAGAAGGTTGCCCTTGCCAGAACCCAACCGTGCTAGTGTCCTGGTTTCAGACTTAGAGTTTACAGGAAAATGAGAAACAAATTTCAGTTGCAAACAAGCCACCCAGTAGCTTCAGCCATAGGTACCTTGGTATACACATTCTAAATGGAAGAAAATATCAAACCAACTTACTTTTCCTTCCTGCCACAAATGAGTCCATGGCCTTAGCTCTCCACCCACTATAGGTGACACATGTGACCAAGCTCAGGTGGTTGCTCCTTTGCCCGAACACAGCATATGAAAGCCAGCAGTGACACGTGCTGAGAGTGACATCACGTGAGCGTCCTTTGAATAAATGATAGAAATCTTCTCAAGTGCCTGCATTTAATAGAGGAGTGGATAGTAGGGGGAGAAGGGTTCAAATGAACAGAAGAGCAGGGAGTGGGGAAATGTAGGAGTGATAAGGAGAGCCAACTGAAACAAGAATGTATGGGAAAGCTACATAGGAACCTATTGCTTTATAAGCTAATNAAAAAATTATGGGAGGGGTTGAACAGAATTCTCCAGCATTCATAGATAATATTGCTTCCAGAAGTAATAAATCTTTAAACAAAAACCCCACTGCCAACTATATCTCCCTATGAGTTGTTGGTCAGGAAGCCCCCAGAGGCTCCCAAGCCAATAGACTACTGCCATTGCTTCTTATTGCCCACCAGAACTAGACAGTAAGACACTATTGCTGAAAATAACACACACTTTAGATACTGGACACAGAGTTCAAGTTGTAACTGAGCTGGAAGCTTCCTCCCTGCTGACTTGAGTTGATAGTGCTGCAACTTTAGGAGAAAAAAGTCGTCAATGATGTAATCAAACTTTGGACCCTGTGTTCTACAATACTGACCTGCCAGTCAAGATCTGCATTAGTGATGTGGCTGTTCCGGGAACAACCAAACACTTCCAGCTTAGATCTGAAAGTCATAAGAGGGAATACTTGTCTGGTATTATAAACCTGGTCAAAGCCCATGGGTAGGAAAGTCACAAGGTCCAGGGGTGGAACCTACTACTGATGCTTCGATAAATGGATGCATAATTAAACTGCCTTCTAAACACTTATGCACCACACACTGGAGCAACTCTCGGCCTTAGAGAAATCTTTCAGCAGTGTGCTGGAAGCAGAGACTCTGAATTCATCAGTGTTGAGAATACACTGCTGAGTTCTCAGTCCTGAATGAGACATTTATATCATTTGATTCAAGGCTGGATGCCATGGAAGGGGTGGAGTGTCTGTCAGATTATTATTATTATTATTATTATTATTATTATTAAAAACAATTTTAAATTTAAATATATTTTGATGGAGTGTCTTTAAGAGCCAGAGAATAAAGAATACCACAAGGCAAAGTCCTCTGGAGAAAACACAGCCATTGCAGTCACGAAAGCACAGTATTTGTGACAACCTGTATAAGACTTTCACAAACANACATACAAACAANAAGAAACATATGCACACATGGACATGGGTGTGCTCATACATGCACACATGTGCATATGCTTTCACACACACACATGCACACACTGATTCACACCCATGCATATGCATGCATACACATACACTCTTGAACATGCATACATATAAGCATACATTTATACATGTGCACTCACACACATGTGCACAAATACACACACATACATGCTCACACAGACATGTACACACACATACATGCAGGTGTATACACATACACAAATACACACATGCACACATATGTGCATACATATACACATATACTCACACACACTTGCATGCACACACACATATACACATGCACATACACATATGCACACACTTACACATACATGTGGACATGCACCCACACATGCCCACACAGATATTAATGCACATATACACACACACAAGCACAAACACAAAAACACACATGCATGTGTGTACACACACACACATACATGCACATACCACTCACATATGCTCACACATGTGAGTGCACACATGTACACACATATGCTCACATACACACACATACACACACATAAGCACATACATTCACATATGCACATGTACATGTGGGTGTGCACAAACATATACACACACATGCATGCTCATATACACACACAAAACACATGAAAGGAGGAGGATCAGTTGAGACAAAAAAAGGTGATGAATCAGAGCATGAGGAGGAATAACCAATGTTAATGGTGGGGGGATGTGACCACAGTACTTGGCACACAAGTAAGAAACTGTCCAAAAATTAAATTAATTAAATGTTACCAAAGCTGATGTGCAGAAACTAGTCAAATTTAAATAATAAAAATGGGATGTTTCTGGAATGATAAATTTTTATTCCTTGCCTGTCAGTTTTTAGATCATTATTAAGTATCTTACATTTTATTCCTTATCTCCTTTTAAATCTCATGCTCACAGGTGATTATCATAGCCATAAAATATGCAGATGCAGTTTTATATAGTAAGTCTATCGTCTAATATGTGAGATCCTGAAGCAATGCAAGAGACCAGGGTTCAAGTCTCAATTACAAAAAAACAGTCCCTGCCTCCCCAATCCAAAAGAGATACACTGTCTCTCCATGACACCTGGATGCCTGGAATAAATAGATGCCAAGCCTTAGTGTACACTGTTCTGTTCCCTATACATACATGCAAAAGTACAACACCTTCTTAGTCTTTACTGAGCATGTGCCATGCATGGCGACCATGACCATTGCAGTCTGGGATGTGACAATAAACACAGCACAAGTTCATATCTTTTCTTCATAATTTCACAGACAGGTGATTTGTTCCTTTGTCCTTGGTGTCAGCCACAGCAGCCATTTGCTTATTTCATTACATGCCATTTGCTTATTTCATTACATCGTGAACTTCTGCAAGGAAGCACTTTACGGCTTCTCCTTGGCATATCAGAATTTTCAACAACACTGTCCTTCCTCTTTCGACCATCACCGGGCCAAATAGAACTTACTTGGACAGAAGTGTTGTCATGTCTGCACAGATGNCCCAGAATCAGGTAGACTACTGACTGCTAGGCAGGACAAACATACGGCATGGGTAACTGGACATAAGATAATTACATCCTGGGGTAAAGCAGAGTATAACATCATGCTATGCAGTATGTGTGCAATTTAAAATTTACAAACTGCTTATTTGTGGAATTTTCATTTAACATTTTCAGACCATGTTAGACCATCAGTAATTGAAATCATAGAAACTAAAACCATGGGTAAGGAGAAAACTATTGTACTACAGACTTCTTGATAAATTCTATGTGTGAAAATTAAACAAACCCAGTAACATGTTGGAGCCACCATTGCTTTGTCCAAAAAACATAGTAATAGGACTACATAAGATTCCAGCTCTTAGGCCGGATGGTGGTGGCACACTCCTTTAATCACAGCACTCAGAAGGGGGTGGGCAGAGGCAGGTGGATCTCTGTGAGTTCAAGGCCAGCCTGGTCTACAGAGCGAGATCCAGGACAGGCACCAAAGCTACACAGAGAAACCNTGTGTCAAAAAACAAAAAAACAAAAAACAAAAACAAAAAAAAACCATAGTTTCATAAACTATTTCTACACAGCATTTTGGTCACACTAAACACTTTAAGCAAAGAGTAATAAACCTGAAGGAACGACTTTTTGTAGAGTTACCTGAAAGTTATGTAAACATGAAGTAAGCTCCTGGGTAAAGCTGCTTGAGGAAGCCATGTTTTATTCATTTTTATGTTCCTAGTGCATAACTACTGACCATCACTAAACTGTAACTGAAAAGTTGGCACTTTTATTTTACTAAACTTTTTAATTAATGAAGAAAACCTCATCTCATCACCAAACACACAAGAAAGCCAAGACAATGTGGTCTCAGGTCCATTTTTCAAACTACTATCAATAAAGTCTCTTTGTTTCTAGAAAGTTCCCTCACACCACTGAAATATAGGACACAGCTCTGGCTAGTGTTCCAAAAAGGATGATAGCCTTCCACAGTAGAACCAGCTAGAAACTGGGGATTCAAACCTGCTGACTGAGCTTCCTAAATCAGAAAGTTAGAATAAAAAGATCCAGGGATAAGCATTTCCTTAAAACCTGCATGAACATTCTATTGGACAAATTTAACAAAGATTCAAAACAGGAATNAAAAAAAAAAAGAAAGAAAGAAATCCAAGAACATTTGTCATTCTGAGTTTTCATACTCAGTTTTTCCTGTCAGGAAATGATGTCCTCTCAAACTACGTCATTAACAGTTCTACACTGGGGCTGCAAGGGAATGCTTACCTAAGCGTTGCCATGGTATTTTACCTAAGTGGAAGAAAAATTGTCACACAGGCTTTCCAACTAAAGAAATCCATCCTGTTCGAGAGAAATAGATGTAGTGTAGAAAGTCAACTAATCGATAAGAAATACATTTGAGAGTTCCCATTGTAAAGGTGATAAATTGTAAATAGCGTCTGTTCACATACTGATAATCATTGCGATGACATATGACATTTATATGGCACCAAGTTAACTGAGTGTGTTTGCACATTCGTGTCTACATTTACTTATCACAGCAAAGCCACTTGTGTTTTTAACACTCAAACTGTGGACAGATAAGGACTGAAGCCCTTTATAACATTTCAATACCAAAGGAAGACTTGCTTTCACGGTATTCCTCATTCCTGGGAGCCTGCTTTCAGGAGGAAAGTACATCGAGCCTGGTACAGTGAGCTGCTATAATAACAACCACGTGAGGTTGTACGGTGCATTACAAAGTCCGTGTTACAATGCCCTCTCACTAGCACTTTCTCATTGCCCTGTGGAAATTCAACAATCCATTCAAACTCCAGAACGTGTATCCTACTTTGATTTTACAGGCAGAGACTGAGCCTTAGAAATATTTCATGACCTGTATATGCTCCCATGGATACCAAGACTGATTCACTGGGAGACCCTGCTTCTTGAAATTATGGGAGCATAGTTTAGGGTGGTCATCAATATAACTGGAAACTGTGTCACCTGCTGACACCATAAAGATGAACTAATTGATTGCCTACAAATTAAATGAGAACCCCCTCTTACACCAGTGTGTGGCCAGTGGGGGACAGGGGTGTGATGATATAGGTCTGAAGTATTTAACATTTGGTAGCACGCTTTACTTTGTGAAGAGGAGCTGTGCATTGCTTTCTTTCACGCATGCTCAAGGTGAGATAGCAAGTCTTAGAAATATTCACTAGAAGTCATTAAATCCTCAGGCAAAGGCAATCAGATTAGCCCCCTGTATACCACAGGGAAAATGTCATAAGGAAGAGCAAGATTTTCCAAAAACAAAATTTTAAATGACACTGGAAAATGTAGTTCAATCAAGAAATAACTTTTTTTTCCAATTTGGATTTATGTCATTGAACTAGTAGGTAGTGTTAATAGTTTCCAAATGCCACTTAGCAAGTTCATGATGTAATACATTCCTTCTTGGATACATCTTTTGTCAAATCCATCTGTCTGTGGCAGACATGCATAGTTTTACAGAAACTTCTCTGCAGCAGAAGTTCCACAGTCAGCCAAAAAATGACTTCAGAAAATAGAGAAGAGCAGAGAGAAGAAAGATCAGTTGCTGCTTTTTGGAGAGACATTTTCTTTTTCCCACAGCCCACTGTCCCCTGGGCCCCTGGCAACCCTGAATTCCTTTGGTTAATCACTTGCCCTTTACAAAAAGGGCTGGGACCCAGACATGCCCAGGAGAACTGAAAGCATGAAGGTCCTAGAAGTGTCAACACAAGATGCAAACGTCCCCATACAGACCCACCAGGATCTCTGATTCTGATTCCTGGCTCCAAACACTCTGTAAGTTGTATACACAAATTAGTGTTTGATAAATAATCATAAGTTATTTGATTTATTCCAGTAAGAGCCCAAGAAAGGTAGTGTAAAGAATAAAGGCAAGAAAGGTAAGGACCCAAAAGCTACCATGGTTTTCGGTAATGGTCTCTGTTGCAAGTACCCAGGGAANAACACACCAATTGGGTACCCAACACCCAAATGCTCAACCCTGAAAACAGTCATACAAGTAACATTACACAGACTGAACAAGTTACATTTAGGAATATATACGTAGATACATATATGCATGTAACAACAACCAATAAAAAAAAAGCCATGAATTTGAAAGAGAGAAAGGAGGGACATATGGGAGTCTTTGGAGTGAGGAAAGGGAAGAGGGATGATGCAATTATATTATAATCTCAAAATAAAAGAAATATTTTTAAAAGCTGCAATAAACGCTATGCTGTGACCCTAGGTAAGAAAGGGAGTTGAGCAGGATGTCAAAAGCCAGTCCCCCTTAAGGCAGCTGCCACCTGCCACTTCCCATTCTTAGGTGGCTGCAAACACCTGGGGAAGGGGTGTCTCCCTGTCACAGAAGCACCTCTTACCTTTTCCCACTGATAGAGTTGACTAGGAAGGGAAAACCAAAAGTGAGTCAACCGCCTTTCCTAGCATCCTTAGCTGTTATAATGAACGAACTCTCTATTTTGCCACAATAAAGGAACTCATTATAGCATTTCTTCACAAAGTAAATGCATTTATATAGACTATATTTTATTTCCATTTTTTATTATCCTACGTACATCTGGTTGATACAGACAAGAATTCTATGTTGACAACATGTCTTTTAATGAATCTCGTCCCCTGGTATGATCTAAAAAGGGTGGTAGTTCAGAAAGAAAAAAAAATTTAACAATAAACTTAATCTAAAATTAAAATTTTGTAAAACCATAATGAATATGTCTCTCTTACAGGCTAATCATGTCTGCTGTTTAAATATGTACGAGCCAAATTAAACTTCTTTGAGTCTATAAATGTTATTTGTATAGGACTTGGCAAGTAATTACGATAGCTATTAAGAATTCATATTTGCCACAGAAACTCAGGGTGTTAAAAAAAACTCTTCCAATTATTAGTGCTTAAGACATACGTAGCANGAATACATGTATTTGCATCAACAAGTCTAAAGAGAAAAAACTGGATGAAAAGCAACCTGGAAAACCACCCAAAACTACAAGAAAGTCTTGCTTTAAGCTATATTCAGAAAAAAATTATATATATGTATGATATATATGTATGTATATGTAAATATATACAAATTATATACATATATATAAATTATTTAAGAGGGTGAAATTTTTTATAGGCACTAACTCCATAAGCAAAGCCCTATTATTAGCATTTTTGTGTGTTAAAGGCCAGGAGAGATCAACAGTGATTTAAAAGTAAAACAAACTGCTCGCCTTTACCAGTTCACACCCAGTGTGATTTCAGCGCTGAAACGTGTGCTGGAGGAGAGACTAGAGAGTGAAGTTTTCCCTGTCAGCCTGCTCCAGCTTTACCCTGAACCTTGTTAACGACAGAAGTTCCCCCAGTAATCACACAAACCTATCAAAGGCTTCCTGCGTTAATTTGATCTTCTGCGACCACAGACTCCAAGCCACAGACTTTCCACCCTTAGAGTGCTGTGTGTGTTTAATCTGCATCTCACACCGTTTGAAAAGAAGCTCCTAGTTTCCCATCCAGCCCTCTGCCAGATAAACAAATCCCCCAAAGAGCATTTTTGTGCCTATGATTCTATTAGTTATTCGTGGTGTGCATCTTAAATTAACTTCAGATTACAGAGAAGGAATACTCCAGCCACCGTTTCTCCTTCCCGGCACTCTAACTGTATGGACCTATGTCCCCAGAGGGGTTTTCATTGCTGCTCACTCAGGTTTGGACAGGGCGGCTAGGAAACCCTGCAATTTGCCTCACTCAGGTCTCTAAACTATGCTTTGAGATCACTGCATTCTGTTTCAACCTGCTGGTGTTAGACTTTATCACTTTATAGACCCCCATAAAACAAGCCGGGTTAACAAATGCCTCCAAAAGCTGCCTTCAAATGCAGCTTGGCCGTGATTCACAGTGGGAAAAAAGCAGGAATAGCCCTGCCAGGTCCCGGGAGCTTTAAGATTCATCGCATTGAACTTGATACATACAGCAAAGCACCTTGAAAATGAATCATTTGCTAGTTCAGTATTTTCTCCGTACAATCACTCCCTCCCAGGGCATGTAATTAATTTCCTGAGCTTTGAAAAAAAAAAAATCTGGATTACTCACACAGTCTTGAAGATGCAATGTCAGCTATTTAGGACAGAAACATCCAAGGCCGTGCTAGGACTCAATGACAACAACATATGCATTAAGACAGGAACTGGCAAGCCTCGGGACTACAGCAACTATAGGGCTGGTGCTTCCCAAGCGCCGGGCTATAATCTATGAAACTGATCCCGGATCCAGCCAATCAGTTAGCTCCTCATAACAAGTCTAACTGGCTCTGGACAGCTGAAGGGCTGTGCTGGAGCACAGCAGAGGAGATATTCCACACAAGACTCTGCTTATCTATACAGTCACTTTGCCTGGAAAGGCCAGAGGGGAAAAAAAACCACAGCTTCTTTGTCTCAGGGAAGGAGGACAGGTGATGTGGCACGAACGAACGAGTCTGAAGCCGGAGCAAGATCTCCTAGTGTGGCAGTCCCAGCAAGTGCCGGCATTAAAGGACCAGAGCCACCCCAGACACCAAAGGGCGAGCCCGCAGACAAACCCTGAGGTAACCTTCAGCTTCCCTTTTATTGTTAGCAGGAATAACGCTGAGAGGAAATGATACCCACCAAGTTGTTTGAGCAAATAAATCGGCTTCTATTTTATTTTTCTCTGTCCCGTGCTTTTCGTAGGTCATTTGTTAAGAAGTATGAGTCCGGGGAGGTTTGTGTCCCTGAAATAACGNGCATTGGGGTAGGGAAANAGGTAGTTTTTCAAGAACAGTTTCACAGCTACCTCTCTGACAGGAGAGCCTGTTCAGCTACTCTTGAGAACGCAGAGCAACCGGGCTGACAGGGAGGGGAGAGGCCCGACTGCATGCTTCTGTAACAGGGAGGAAATAACTGTGCACAGGGTGAACCAGGAACATAAACTGCTGCTCGGCTCCTCTGGCTCTTGGGCCACAAGAATGTTCCATGGAGAGAGGGCTGAAGCAGAGAATATTAAGAATCAGAATCAGGGGACTTTGCAATGTTCCTGGAAACGGAGTTTTACTATTTCCATCTATAATATCTACTTTATTTACCACTAAATTCCAACACCTAATTACACCTGATATTTACTATACCACACGTCTACATTTTTTTATTTATTAAAGAACCTACAAAAATATTTGAAATCACTACACAGGTGAGCAAAAAAAGAATTTAAATTTGAAAGAAAGGAAAACAAGATACACATAGCCCCACGTCCTTCAGATACATCCTTTCCCTGGTAACAAATGCAAATACTCAGCAGATTGGACATCTTCAACAAAATTTATAGCAAATGTAATATTAACANCAACAAAAATTCTTGCAAAAAAACCCTTTTCAAATAACTAAATCAAGTTATGTTTTCAAAGTGGGCAAGAGAAGTTATTAAATGTTCCATTTGTGTTTTGATTGAATAGCTTCCCAAAGGGAGAAAAAAAATGCTTCATTTGGTGACCAAGTATAAAGGACACTAATGGAGGAGACATTTGCATACTTTTGACTTGTTATAGATAATTGACTGAATTCAACTTGACACCAAGAAGAAAGTAGCAGAATACAGAGAATAGAAAAAAATATATATCCATGGGCAATTTCTTCCCAGGATTTGTTCTTTGACTTGTCCAATTTGTGGCTGACCAGAAAAGAATGTTTTTTTCTGCTTAAATAATTTTTTTTAATTTAATTAGACTTTTTGACAGTGCTGCCGCCCATGGAAACCATGGGAGAATGGAAATGTCTAAGTAAGGGTGTTAAAAACTGGTGTACTTTTTGCTCACAGGGAACATAAATTAATTAGTTTGAAATGGAAAAAAACATACTCTTAATATTGCTGAATCCTCAATTCAAACTCCNTGATTTTTAACTGGTAATAAAAATCTTACTAAATCCCTCTTGAATTCTCATTTCAACAGACAAGGCAAAGCGTCAGCAGGTGTGTTCAACCTTTTGACATTGCAACAGAACGTTACCTTTTGACATTGCAACAGAACGTTACTCAAAATTCATACAGAAAAACTACACAACTGACATACAAAATAAACTCTAAGAATCTTAAAATGTTTTACGTACATTGACAATCTTGTGCTGGACCACACTCATATCTGGCCTGGCATGCATGCAGCCCCACAGGCAAAAGACTGGACATATCTGGTGGTAAACTGAGACATGGAAGTCACATTGAGTCATGGAAATTTTCAACTGGAAAGAGCTCACCACCTTCAGTTCTGCAGAACATTGTCTCACCAGCCAAGACAGTGGCCAACACACAGCAAGTCCAGGAGTGGAGCTTTTACAGCTGTTGTACATTCTATTCTGTCAACACATAACCAACCCCTGGCTGCCTGACCCTCAGAGATACAAGCTGTGGCTGAATTAATTCCAAGTGGTTCATTGATTACTAATTGCTGTTCATCCCAAATACACTAATGCTACGAGCTTTCAAAAATATTGCCACAGTCTTCCCTCCCAGAACTGTAATAATCATGGTACCTTGAGCTAGCTCCTGCATCAGGACGTTTTTCTGGGGACTTTAACTTTTATAGCAATTGGTACTATGACACAGTTAGGGGACTCAGCACTGAACAGTGAAAGAGATGACTTGGTATGAAGTATGACTCAATTTGAGCCAATTGTATAATAACATTTTTCCTGTCCCCTATTAAAAACAAATCAAGGAAGAAGAAAATAAAATACATATATCAATACTATCATTTTCTCTTGCCTGAAATTGTTAGGCCAGCAGACAGAGTCAGTTACAACAGACATCACTCTCCAACTATTGGGCCTTGTATTAGGAGACCCTAGCTTGAGAGACTGTTCCNTGTCATCGCCAANAGTTAATCTCTAACAGCTATGGCATCAGGTATTGAGAAGCTGTGGAAACCAAGGGTCACCTAAACAGGTGAATTCAGTTCTTGCTCATATTTCATTGACCTCAACTCTAGGGCCAGGGATGAAGACAATCCCAAAAACTGAAGAGTAGTTCAGGGATATAAATTCTTTTCTGACCCAAGAGCATCAGCAAATTTCAAATATCAGAGCAGCTACGGTTGACTGAAAATGTCCCCAAACTTGGGCCAAGAATGATTTATGGGCCTATGAGCTAATTTGTCTGGCATTACAGCTTATAGAGCCAAAGAAGTTACTCACAAGTGACTGATATCCTCAGATCAACCACACTGGTCCATTAAACCAATTAAAACCAGCAGGACATTAACTATTCTATGTGACAGGAACAAACAGCTGTGTCATTTTCACAATGATAAACTCATTACCAAGAAACCTAGACATCAGAACCTGTTCCTTGGTAGGGTATATCTGACAGCCAGCAGCATATGAGAAATATACTTGAAAAAAGAAAATGTCAACAAGACTTGCCTTGCCATAACAAAAAAAAAGTGTTATAATTCAAATTAAAAGTATGAATGTGGTCACTGTGGGGACAGACTTATGTTCTTGATTTATATAACAAAACCCTTCTAGGCACAGAGATTTCAAATCAAATTTACACTTACCATATGGAGGGACTTTGAAAGGGGGTTTTGTTTTTATTGTTGTATGTTTTCTGTATTTATTTATTCTGTAGAGAAGGTGGTTGAATCCAGGACCCCCATGATAAGCAAGCACTCTACTACTGAGCTACAATCCCAGCCCTAGTATCGATTTTTAACTCAGTCTCTCCTAAGAACATGAGCCTATGGAATCACATTAATAATCTCTGTGACAAATTTCTAAAATTCATTACACTTCAGCTTAACACAATTATTTTTAACTCAGTCTTTTCTAAGAATATGAACATATGGAATTACACTAATAATGTATGCGAAAAGAATTTCAAAATATATTACATGATAGATCACACTTGAGCTTAACGAAAACTGTTATCTTTTTACACTTAAACATGAATTCGTGTTAAATCAGAATTCTTCCTCTGCATAAGAAGGCTTTACGAGAAGGAGAGAAATCCACTTTGCTGTGGCCCTCCATGTTCTTTGCCTGTTTCTCTGAAGTGTTATGAAGTGAGCTATACAAAGACTGGCGATTTAGTAAGAGAAAATATTAGGGGTGTGTTACTAACATATATTGCTCAAACTATGTCTGTGCTTCCAGCAAGGTTTTAAGCAGTGCCACAGGAGCCAGACTGTCTAGGTTTAAATTCCGGCTCTGGTATCTCACTGACAGTTTGAGCACAATACCTAATAGCACTTTAAAAAAGAATTATTATTTTATCATTTTCATTATTAAGATAACAATATATGTGCACAATATACAAAATGAAGGTGAATTATTCAGCATCCAGATGCGTTGGTATGGATCTACTACTATCACATACTGCATCTCAGGTCAATTTATATGTAAGATGTTTGTCTTGATGACGTTGAGATCAAAGGACAGTGGGATGGTAAGTCACTGTTGTTACT
>LZPO01017483.1:10532-31947 GCA_001675575.1 Neotoma lepida
ATATACCATGGCTATTCTCCTCTTGTTACTGATTGTTTCATCAACTATTTGTCATGTGGTTATTTCATTTCTCTCTTCTCTCCCAATAACAGTCTTAGAGGCCTGGTTAGATTGCAGCGTTCAGAAAAACAGATTCTATTTCTTTATTATCAACTGTCATTTTCTTTGGACAGAGGAGTTTCTGAGTTCACTCACATCTTATAATAGGTTAAGCTAATTTTGCTTGCTCTTTCACAGATTGGGATTTGACCAAATACACCTGGGTTTAAGATCCACAGGTTCTTAAAAATGCATGATGTTTGGTACATCAAGGTCACCGAGTCTCTGGTTTGTCATTTAAAAACGAGGCACCTCACAAATCCCTTCTACCAATATCTGAGATCACTGGATTTGGAAGTAGCAAGCCGTGAACAGCTACTATTTTAATATAACTGACTATTATTTTCTTCAAATAAATAGCAAAACAATTTTGGAGAAATTTTGAAGGGCATTTTAATTTTTATCTGTTAGTTGTATAAACTAAGGGGGTTTGTTATGATATCTTCATACACATAATATGCATAGATGGGTAGTCACCCCCTTTATTCCCTCAACTTTTAATTATGGGCACCTTTCCAACTCTGATATAAATGAGCCTGGTCTCCGTCATTGATTAGCTAAGGGATGCTGGGAGGTGAGCTCGGATCTCAGAACCTTAGTTCTCTTACATGTCAAATGGGGTCATAAGCTGATTATTTTTCTGTCGAAGGGCTGTGGAGCTTGTAGTTATGGGGCTAC
Organism: Neotoma lepida; assembly: GCA_001675575.1. NCBI lineage: Eukaryota > Metazoa > Chordata > Mammalia > Rodentia > Cricetidae > Neotoma > Neotoma lepida. The sequence goes on from LZPO01017483.1 coordinate 11,310, forward strand.
CTAAATCAAACATGCTGCCTGATTTCCCTCTACCTGTCAACAGCACGACACTGGCATAGGCACATAGGAGCAGGTAAATAACATAAAAACAATCATTTGTAAATCTGAAAGCTGCAGGGGATGGTTTTCTCTCTATCCACCCCTCATGTTATTTTTTCCTTGCTTTTTACCCCACCCCTCAACAGCTACTGCTGATTTTCATCTGGGCAAGCCCATCAGATCAAAGTCTAAACTGGCCTGAAGGGTGGTGCCTAGGGTAGCTAGGGCGTTTCAAAGAGTACATGATGTTTCATAAACGCTAACAACATCTAGTCAATGTAAACATTGTGTCTGTATTTGCAGAATGTGGGGCAATACTTAACACTAGGAAGATGGCTCTGTTTCCTCCAGGGGATGTGATCGACACTCTGTTCTGAGATGCCTTGGGATGAACTCAGCCTCTTTGTGTTTGCACACCACTTCTACTTTGTTTTACAATTTCCAGGATTTGGAAAATTTAAAAAACAGGTCACTTTTATTTGGCTTTTTTCTCGAAGGTGTTGATGCAAGGCCTGCTAGGATGCCGGTCTCCAAATTCAATTTCTGAGTTCACTCACATTTACTCCTCTTAAGTCTGGCTAATTAGATTACTTGTGCTGCTTTTAAATGGCAGGCTAAAGCAATTTACTTAATTCTAAATTTGATTATTTTTCTTTTTCTTTCAAAGCAAACTGTGAAAAACGTATTAATGTCCGTGCTTTGGGGGAATCCAGCATTAATACAAACAGATCAGTTGGCTTTTAGCTACTTTTCCCATTGGTGTGCTGTGACTTCAGCCTCACTGGTACCGGAAGACCTGGACACTCTCACCAGCAATTGTGTTCATAAAATGTCTGCTGCTCTNGAATGCGCCCCCCTCGGTTGTATTGGTGTTTAACAAAGCACACCGAACTCTGATTCTCTCTCTTTAAAATCCCGTAAATATCGACTGCTAGTCCCCTTCCACTACATTCATAAATGGAAGTTTGAGGGACACTTGTGATCCCTAAAGAAGGTAAGTTAGCAACCAGCTCTGGGAGAAAGGGTAGGAAGAGGAGGGGGGATAAGATGTGTATAAGAGACAGCTTGTGATCCCTAAAGAAGGTAAGTTAGCAACCAGCTCTGGGAGAAAGGGTAGGAAGAGGAGGGGGGATAACATTTTTGTTCCAACTCCAGTGACTTGAAAACTTTCGAGCATTGGTCCATAGACATGCGCAGACTTAGAGTCACTTCAAGTGGAGAGGGAGAGGCTGAAGTCCATGCAGTTCTTCAGTGATGACGGCACTTNTTACCGTCTTAGGACACTGGGAGCAGGGAAGGGCTTGGAACTTCCACATGCAGAATTTCCTAAGGAAACTGCTAGAAGGAAGAAGTGGCGGGGGTGGGGGGGCTNCTCCCCGCAAAGATGTTGACTGTTCTTCACTCTTAATGCATTTAAGGAATGATGGCCAAGGGGCTGCAGGCACCAAAACTTTCCAAAGAGCCCGTTTAAAGGTTTGCACATGTGTGTTGACTTTGACAAAATCAGAGACTCAGGCGGTGTGACGGCAAGGTAAGGATGACCTAAGTGGAGCTGGGAGGCATGCTCCTCCCTCTGGAGGTGCTTCCACGGAGGAAGGTGTTTTGCTGGATGCTCCCACGTGTTGCATTTTTTTATACTTTGAGGGGGCTATAAGATGTTGCATTTTTCTATGCTTTGAGGGGACTATAAGATGTCACTTGAGATCACTCTGTCCTTGAAAAAGACCCATGGTCAGGCACTGGTATCTAGGTAGAAAGGTGGCAATGGCCCCTGCAGTAGGAAGAAGGGTAGTTTTGGTAGTGAACAACACGGAGTGCCCTGACACCCACCTGCTGAGAGGTAGTGCCCTGGTTAAGCAGCTGCTCCGAAGACTCCTCCCACTGGCTCACATGTGCTGCACCTGTCATTCAGTTTTGGAGCAAAGAAGAGGGGACAGTAAGAAGCCACCAGGACCAAATGGTGGCAACAGAGGTACAGTCCAAGTTCCAAGGTCTTGGTTGATCCTACATCTGAGACAAGATTAGAGTATGCCAGCAAAGACAAAGCACATCTTCTAAGTGCTTTATAGACATGGCCACATTTTGTCTTTACAACATCTTTAAAAGGTGAGCATCTCAGGATGGGGAGACAGACTGGTTGGTAAAATGCCTTCTGTGCAAGCAAGAGGACCTAGGTAGGATCTACAGAACCACATGAGAAAGTCCCATCACTGGACAGGCAGAGAGGGGAAGATCTCCGGGGCTCACTGACCAGCCAGTCTAGCTGAATCTGAAAGTCCCAGGTTCAAGGAGAGCCTGTCTCAAGAAATAAGGTGCAGAGTGAGAGAAGAAGACACTGGGTGTTGACCTCTGACTGCCACACTTGCACTCAGGTAATCATAAACATGCAAAAGGTAACTGCTACAGGGCTACCAACTCTATCCAAGGTTCTCCATCCAAAGAGCAAAATGATTTTACTGACGTCCATGACAAACTTATTTAATAAAACCTGACCTGGATTGATGTGAGTTCTAATTACACCCTTCATTCATCCCAGCTGGCATCACTACCCAAATGCTTCACTGCAGATAAGACACAAGTACAAGGTATTTCCACAAACCTCAGTGCAGATTTTATAAGCCACATGACCTATCTAAAAAATTGAAAATTCTGAAATATGAAATATTTCTGGCCCAAAAGTTTCAAAGAAATGATTGGAGCTATCTTCCAGCCCTATCAGCGGCTTCTTGAGGATTGAGGATTTAAAGGATAGAGAAACTATTAGAAGTAGCTTCCAAGAAAGGCAGGGAAAAACAGGGGTTAACACAATGATACAGGGACATCTCAGCTAACAGCTCCAAACCTTCAGAATCTGGAATGCCATCAGATATTTTTTTTCTTCATTGGGCTTCCCCAGTCTCTTATCTCTTCTCCCAGAACATCTGCTCCAGTCCTGTTTTCACAGACAGAATTCGGCTGACAGGCTCCAGTAACACGGCCACACCATCGGGCCATCTCGGAGCTTGTAGCCAGCTCCACACTTCATCCCCAGCCATCTGACTACACTTTCTTTCTTTGTGTTTCTGAGACTGGAAATCTGAGACATTTGGTCCCTGGTATGATTATTCTGGGCCAAGAAAGCAAGGTCACCTAATACAGGCATGACTTCCAAAAACGGCATCACTCAGCAGGTGTGCCTGCCTGTGAGTCTGCAGACAGGTGGGGACATTTCTAAGACGACATCCTCATTGTGGCAGGAATTCTACTAGGGACATTACCTTCTTTCCCTTTTTTTTTTTTTTTTTTGCAGCAACACAAGATGAACTTGATCTTCAGCCATTAATCATATTGCTTACAGGTTTGTTAGCACCAAGAACTTCAAATATCTGCAGACAGCATGGTTGTCACCAATTTCTCTCAAATTTTTCTGCTGCATAAACAATTGACCAAGTATTAGTGTAGTATGAAGCTGGGCCCGGCAGTATACACCTTAATCCCTGCACTAAGCCTATAGACCCTGGCACATCTCTATGAATTCAAGGCCAGCCTGGTCTATACAATGAATTCTGTGCTAGCCAGGGCTGCATAGTGAGACCCTTTCTAAAAACCAAAAACATCAAACTAGTTTGAATTCTAATTGGACATCTTCAGCTGTGATAAAGCATATAAACATTTTCTGGTTATACAAACCTTCAGTTCTTCACATGGCTTCTGGTACATTTATTCCGTTCACAGACACTGATAAATGTTCCATTTCTGCCCCCCCCTTTAAAATAGCTCTTTTGATTCATTTTGACAAAAATACATATGCACTCCTTTATGATAAGAAAACATCCTTGTCTCTCTGTGTTCTCTCTTGCTTAGATCACATCTTTATAAACACCTAGGGATTTCAAGACCCGGACTCCAGATGTATCATTTGCATTAACATGGCTGATGGGCCACATGTAGAGGCTGGTGTTTCAGAGGCTTGTGACATTGGGGCTGTTGAGCAAAGCTTATGTGAAATAAACACAAAAATCCTATTGTGTTGTTGTCTTTTTCCTGTGTTCAGCATAGAGATGAATGAAGCCTTCAGAAGAGAAAGAGAAAAAAAAAAAAAGAAAAAAAATAGATTGCTTAAAAAGCCTTGAAAATCCTACCTGGAAAATCCTGCAATTTGCTGCCAGGCTTTTCTCAGCCCGTTGTTCAAAGCCCTCCTTTCATTCCCTTGTTTATTCCCCCAAAGCTTAGTTTGTCATTTAAATAAAAGTGATTTAGATGAAGAGCTTGATCAGTGAGAATGAATCCACAAGTTTTTCTCCTGCATGGAATCTCTTATTTTTTTTAAGGTGATAAACTTAAAAATATGTTCGGTTCAATACTCACACTTCTCATTTCTTTCTAAATGATAGTGCAATGTTATGTTGTCTGCTGCTAAATCACTGCAGCATTTCATTCCAGAGCTGACAGCATTTTTAATGGTCCAGAAAATGACACCACATATATCAATCCAAGCACCTCACCTGCATGCAGGTACAGACACGGTGGGCTCTGTGGTTTTGTCCTTCTTCTCCTAAGGAGTCGAAAGAAAACCTCTTGTCTTAGGTTTCCTTGTATAAGAGTCCCATTGGCTGGTGTCAGGGAGCAAAAGAGAGACAGAGGTCAAAATTACAATAGTCACGTAAGTATATTTATGGGAGATTCGGTAGATTGTCCACGCTGTGAGCTAAGAGTTAACCTGTGGCTATCATGGCTACAGGACCACACCAGTGTGGGTGGAGAAATGCATATCATGGAAAATCAGTACGACTTATTTCTCATGACGGTGTCACATTCAGTATGAAGTTTTTCATTTCCCATGTATAAGTTAGCACAGGTACATGCCAAGCTATTAGGAGTGGCAGAAGTTAGTGAGGCTGTTTGATTCAGCTACACTTATGTGTCGAAAGCCAAAGCATCCATCAAATTAAAACCATGGTTAAAGTTGTTATGTCTACATGCTAAATAGCAAGGATCCATCCAGAGTGAGTGTCCCGGATGTGGCAAAAACTCTCTGAGGAGCAAAATGCAATGGGAGCTTCTCCTGACCTGTGACGATGCCAAGAAGGTTTTATGAGAATGTCAAACAACAAAGAAGATTCTGTGTTGAAACAATGTTCTGGTAATAGTATTAGTGAGAGCTTCTGCTTCAGTTGTTTAACATCCATTAATTCCATGAATAATGGAAAATACTTTCTTAAGTCAGGCTTGGCATGTCTCTACATTCATAGCGCTAGGGAGGCTAAGGCAGGAAAAGCCCAAGGTATGGCCATCCTGGACGTCATCCTGAGTCCTAAGCTAGACCCACAACATAGCAAGATTAGCTAAAAACCTAAAAAGAGAAATAAAGAAAAAGATTTTCTTGAATATATGTTAACTTTAAAATTAACAAATAAAAGAAGGATACAACAGACATCTTCAGTAATGGGAGCTGAAAAGTCACATTTGCACCAGGCATGGTATTATACATGTACAATCCTATCGTTCAGGAAGCAGAGGCAGAAAGATTATTTCCAAGTTTGAGGCCAGCCTGATGTACATAGTGAGTTCCAAGCAAACTAAAGCTTCACAGTGAGATCTTTTCTCAAAGAAAGCAAAACAAAACAATAAGAACAAAAACCAAGCAAACCAAACCCCAAAGCAATCAAATAAGACTAGCATTTTGATATATCTATATAATGAGATAATATATAGTTCAAATGTTGAAAGGATATGAAAACATTTGATGATATGATTTATTCAATGATGAAAGTAGTTTTATATATTGTACTACAGAATTTTGAAAGAAATAATATATACTATATACACACCCCCTAAAAATCTATGCATGAGTGTATGCTTAGGTATATTGTGGAGGAGTAACTGCTGAGTTATTAACAGGGACAATCTCTGAACACTGAGATTATATGTGAGCTTTATTCTTTTTGATTTTCTGTTTATATTTGCTAAAAAGAGTAATTTGTGTTTGTGTAAATGAAAAAAAATTAAACGATAAAATTAGACTAAATAAATGGTGAAGATTAGACGGAAAAGACCAACCAAAATGTTGGAGTGGCAATCCTTATACAGAAGACCAAAAGTGCTTTTGTCTTCTTCCTTCACTTTCTGTTGTCACAGTTTTCTGTGGTAATACATGTAGAAGTAGTCTACATTCCTGTGTTCTACCAACCCATTATAGTTACAAGAATAATCAGGAATTCCTATCAGATTTTAGAGGGGCTGGACATAAAGGACATCAGTAATCTTTCCTATTTGTCTTAGCGTTGAGCTTTCCTTTCTGGCCTTTTCATGTGACATGAAGTACTCACATACCCAGGAATTCCGGTGTGATGTCAGGAGAAGGACCAGCGGAGGCAGATGCATCTGGGAGAGTTAAAGCCAAAACTAGAGATGGTTCTTCACCCTGAGCCGAGATTCAAGTACAGAATCATTTGTTTGTATGTGTGGTTTATGGAAATGAGTTGCGTTAGGAGGTCATAATCAGCATTTGCAAAGAAGAAATAAACAAGAACATACAATTATATACAAAAATATAATTACAGACAAGAGCCAGAAATGAGGGGGATTGGAAAAGTTACATGCTACCTCAAGGAAGTTCACCTGGAGGTCAATCACTCAGGCAGATCACATCATTCAGAAGAGGAGGAGATGGATTGTGGTTGGGACCAGAACGATGTACATGATGGGACAGTTCCCACTAAAGTGAATGTAACTCTTTCCTTTACAAAGCAAGTGCTCACTGGACATCTGCTCTGATTGCTTTCAGTCTGGAGATGTGAGGTAATGTCCCGATTGGCATTAAGACACATCTCCCTAAAACTTGCATTTTAATTTAAGCACAGAACATTTCTAAAATGATATCAAATGAATTTCAGAATCCGATTCTAGGATCTGATGATCAACAAGAATGTTTTATTTTGTGAGTACTGTAAAATCACGTTTCCAGGCTTTGGTGCCTACCCTCACGGAACTTACTTTCTGGTCTATACGGGGTGACAAGTATATATAACCAAAAATGTATCTGTGGCACTTCCTGCCTAGCTAGAGTGCAATGGAAGACACAGTAGATTTAAGGACCGTGGTTTTGGGTATGTGGTTGTGAGAAAGATGATTTTAAATAAAGATAGAAAGGAAGTGAGGGAGGGCATGATCATACATCACCGTGAGCCTTCTCCCCAGAAGAGGAGCAGCGATAAAGGCACCTCTGGGATGAAGATGTGCTTCGTCACTTCAAGGAACAACCAGCAGGCCAGTGTATCAGAAATGAGGTGATTAGGGGAAATGGTAGGAGCTGATATGTGAAGGAGTGCAGAACTGGGCTTTCTCAGTGACGTCACTGGGAAGTCATCGGAGTCTATTAAGCAGATGACTCAATCTGCCAACTTGAATTTCAAGAAGCCCTCATGGCTCCTTTGCTGTGGACAGTTACTAAGAGGTCAAAGAGTGGGGATGAGGGTGGAAGTGGGAACCCAGTCGGGACACTCCTGTAAAATTCAGGACAAGAGATGNTGGTACCGCACACTGTAGCAGTGAGTAGGTGAGATAAATGGTTAGAATTTGAATGTGTTTGTCACCATTTTCCCATCAGTGTGGGCATTAGGGAAAGACTCAGACATAGCTATTGGGTTTGGGTGTGAATGTTTGCAGGTTTGGGTCTGCCATGTATTGGGATTGAGGAGAGACAAATTTTGCATGGCCTCTGACACAGAAAAAAAAATCTTCAGAGTTATTTCCAGTCTGGTAATGACGTATGTTGAATTTCGTCAGCAGTACTGATCTTTGACCCTGACAGGATGGTCTCTACCTGAGGCTCTCTTCCCATCCTCCTCTAGCCCCACTTAGTCCATATTCTGGTGAATCCGAGAGGCCAAATTGGTGTGCCCACTCACAATCTACCACCCTCTAGAGCAGTAGTTCTCAACCTTCCTAATGCTGTGACCTTTTAATACAGTTCTTCATGTAATGATGACCACTCAACCATGAAATTATTTTGTTGCTACTTCATAACTGTAATTTTCTACTGCTATGAATGATAATGCAAATATCTGATATGCAGGATATCTAACATGCAACCCCTGTGAAAGGGTCATTCAACCCCCAAAGGGGTCTTGACTCACAGGTTGAGAACCACTATTCTTAGAATCCTACTTTTTTTCAGCACTCTTGAGGGACTCCTTCCATGCTCCAACATCCTGAGGCTAACCATGCCCCTAGTCGGTGTCCCTAAGTTTCAGGGAAGCTCTTTCTAGGGTGTTCGGGTAGAGCTTGTAGAATGTGTGAGCTGAGCGTACAAGGCTTCTCAGGGAACAGTCAGAGCCTGAGAAGAAAAGAACAAAGAACAAAGTGTCCCAGGCCAAGAGAGGGTCTCACTTTCCCCATTGCTACTGACAACTTGGAGAAGTCAGAATTTAACTCAAGACCTGCCTTCTAGGCCTCTATAAAGGGAAATTTGCCAAGGGACAGCACGACTCCTTTCGCAGCAGCTTGTTAANCTGATTTACGATATAAATGTTCATCTTATACCCTATATGCATGTTGCTAGGTGGGTGTGGGAAGCACATAGGCTACTTCTCTGTAAGAGGATCCCTGGACCAGCCCTCTGTATGCCTCAACCTCCGTCCTTGGCAAGCTCCTTGAGTATATGAATCTCACGTGTTGATCACCTGCTTGCCTCCTTGAGGAATTGTTTAGGCATCTTCAGTTCTGTGGACTCCAAAGGGCAAGCTGGTAGTTACAGCCTCAAAAGCATCTATAGGGGAAAGGAAGTAAGCATGTGACTAATCTAATTATCTCAGTCCTAGTAGCGGGGATGAGATGGCGTGGTAGGACCTGCAGCTGGAAGCAGGAAGCAATCCAGGCTCCTGCTGACACAAGTTCATTTCTTGTTTCATTCGGCATGAAGATCCCATTGCAATGCTTCCTACTGGGGAGGCTCAGTGGCTAAAGTAACGCCCCTGATCCACGATAGGCTTGGTACCCTACCTGCCCAGGTCCCCATCTGTAAAATGGGGTTAATAATACCATGCGGGGTAGTGAGAGGATACATGGGCTAATATATGCGAAAGCTCTTTTACTTTTTCAGAAGAAAGACACTATCTAAACCTAAGGTATTATTATCATTCATTTTAACTTCGGAATAGCATCATGCTGTCATTTTTGATCCCGTAATTACAATACATCAGGTAAGCACAGATTTTAAAATCAAGGGAGCACCGTACAACGCACAGAGACATGAAAACTTTGTCACATGAGAACAGCCTTGACAACTTCCAAAGTGCCGAGAGGTGCATCCATTTCCATATTAATGCCTGCCACATACATTGCTGAGGAGGAAGCTTCTGATGTTTGCTTAGCCTGCACCTCATATTTGACAACTCCTCAGAAATGGCATGGGTGGGCTTTGTGTTAGCAGTGGGTACCCGCTGCCAATGAATATTCTTTTTATTAAGATGGGAGGGGTAGTGAGTTCTGTCTGAAGCCACAGACCCCTTAATCCATTTGAGACAATCAGAAGTCTCTGATTTTAAAGCAAAACNGGAAATTGAAGGAAACACAATCATGTTCTCCTTTGCACAGTGTATTATCATGAAGTCTATCTCAGAACTTTTGAATATGGCCATTTTCAGAAGTTCTCAGTATTGTATTCCCGGTATTTTACATGTCAGGTTTTAATCTAAGCTGCTTGTCTCCCTTTGTCCATCTAAGGCCCTTCAAGGTCCCATCAAATCAGTGACAATCAGAAGACCTTGGNTTTATTTTAACACAGTGACCTTACATACATTTTGGGCCTCAGTTTCTCCTATCTATGAAATGTGAAGGTGCAACAGAAACCCTGTATTNCTCTGGATTAGTCAAGGACAGTGGGTAGGTTATGACCTGTGGCATGAGTGAGAGCTGCAAGGATCAGAGGAAATGTCCTTCCCTGATTTCTTTTGCACAACAGTACGTTCCGAGTACCCAGGGTTATTTTTGGAATCACCATCCATTTAAGAAATGATACTGGAAAAAGTTCCAGTTATTTTTCTCCCTGGCGGAAACCCTGGAGTGTTATGTAGCTTTAATTAGCAGTGAGATGCTGTTGCTTTGGATGGAGACCAAGGTAAAGCCCTTTGGGTACCTTATTGGCACTCACTGCAGAGATTGCGTGTTGATTCCATTCTGATGCTCCTAAGCCATAGCAGAGATGCTGAGCTGAAGGAATCATGGGAGCGATGGGGGTGAGCCCTATAGAAATGAGCATTTTTACAAGAACTCTTGGCTGTGAGAGAATAGTACCTGCCCTGTTCTATAAATTGAGCCCATCATGCTACCACGTGTCCCTTTCATCTCTCTGCACTCTCAATTCCATGGGTCAGAGGCCACCTGCTCTTTAATGTAACTACTGGGTGAATAATGTTCACCCAGTACTTTGCTCTTTCAGTTCCAGTGGTTTAGAGTATAAATGTTGCCTTTGGCCTGATTAATGGGAAAAAAAGGTTACCGAATAGTGGACATTCTGGAGGTGTGCATGCGTGCGTGTGTGCATGCGTGTGTGTGTGTGTGTGTGTGTGTGTGTGTGTGTGTGTGTGTGTGTGTGTAGTAGAAATCATGGGGATTTTATGCCTTAATTTTACCACTCACTTTCCTGTTGGTTTAAAATCTAGCAATTTTATATTTTTTAAAGGGGGGAATAATGAGTCTGTTGATACTAATTTAAATTTTTTTTATTGATAATCCCGGAGGTATCTCTTGATTAGAAAATTGTCCCACTAATAGAAATGACTCTTTGCTTCTACCCCATATGGGCAGATCAGGGTAAAAATAGTCCATTGGTATAATTTAGCTATCCTCTGCTGATTCAGGTACAAGATCCATTAAACTCATTATGGGCCAGACACGGTGGAAGGGCCGTTTACAGACATTTCATTTAATTCTCGCATCTCTGATACAGCTTCAGTAGAGGGAAGAAGGATGAAGTGAGTTACTAGCNTGGCACGGCTGGGACTGGGAAACAGGCTTTTGANTTCCATGTTCAAGACTCTATTGTGCACACCATCCAGAGCAAACAAGAATTCCCTGGGGCATTTTCCACTTTAAGGAAACATTTAGCAGAAAGGAAGAAATAGCCAAAGAGGCTTGAATCCCAAGTACAACCCAAATACATCCCAACAACGTTAAGGCTGGTCTCTGGCTATTGACACCTTTTCTAGAACACATAGCCAACCTCATACATCGTGGTGAACACTGTAATCCATTTGTTAAAAATGACCTATTTAATTTATTGATTTTTAATAAATGCGTGCAGTCACCTGGCCCCTTAACAGCAAGGACTTCACCAGCGACAGTGGAGTCCCTCACTCCTTTCTCTAAATCCNGTTTTCTAGATTCTTAGTAAGAGTTTATGCTTATGATTACTGGAAGATTATTCCCTGTCTTCTTCATCATTTGAACCACTGTGACTACAGATAATATGTCTAACTTTTAATTATCTTTTTAATCTTTCCTGTGGCGAATTCTTGAAAAGTTTACTCTCTGAGCAATTTTCTGGTAACCAGGAAGATAAAGGCAAATGCTGCATGATCTCTGATATGCACTGATATGCAGATATTTTTCAAAAAGTCAGATAACTGGGAACAGCTTGGGGTGGTGNCTAGCAGGATTCAGAAGCAGGAGAAATGAGGGCATGGAGGGCAAGGGTGTATGAGCCTAGAGATTCATGTGTGTTATGAGTACTATAGTTAATACTATACTCTACATTGGACAATTCTTATTTTTGTTTACTTAGAAAAGCTGTGCACAAATTTAATGACAGATAGCATTTAATGTGGTGAAATGGCCCAGAAGTTCCTGATAACACATCCTCGTGCCCATAGACTCCACAACACCTGCTCTGTTCCTCACCCATTCTTCTCTTCTGTGTTCCCTCTCTCAGTTTCTCTCTGCATTTTTCTTCCTCGCCTTCCCTGAAACACTGTACCGTCTGTCCCTCCTTGCTGCCTCTGCAATCCATTCCACTCACGTACTCCAGTCCCAATCCGTGAGCCTGCGCTTCACACGGACCCCCAGGGAAGTTTGGTGACTGCCATTAATCTCATAGGGNACGGGCCCTGGAATGCCAGTGAATAAAATTCTCCATCTCATTATATAGGTTAATAAGCTCCTAGAGCGTGTTCAGATGCTATGAAATATTAACAGTGTGACCCAGAAGTTGGAGGCTGAGGGTGTCTTCCGCTGAGCGTATTAGGAGCCCTTGCTGACTGAACATCAATCAGATATTAAAACAAAGAATTTGCAAATGAATAATAAAAACCAGCAGAGGAATATCTGATTTCAAAATGTCTGCTAGACAAATCAGGTTCTGGGAAGAACATTCATTACTACTTGAAGGAAGGCACATTTAAAGCTAAATATGCATCTAAGTGTCTTATAAGTACATAAATGGCAGAAATCATTTTGGGAATGAAGGCATAAATCATGAATTACATATTTAGTGACAAAGTCTCTTTAGTCACCAGTGTCTGGTGGATAGTGGGTAACAGGAATACCACATAGTTTCAATTTATTTTACTTTATTAAATTTATTTTAGTGTGTGTGTGCATGTGTGTGCATGTGTGTATGATGTATGTGTGGGCACATACACATGCCATGGCATACATGTAGAAGTCAGAGGACAACTCTATGGAGTCTGTTTTCTCCTTCCTCCTTAACATGGGTTCTGGGAACTGAACTGAGGTCGCAAGGCTTGTATGGNAATCGGCTTCACACACTGAGCTCTCTCGCTACCCTAGTTTGCTGTTTCAACTGAGTGGAGTCTTGTGTGTTCCCTTGAGCTCAGATAAAGGCAGGATCCTGCTGTACTTTTGAGAACAACAAAGATATGGAAATAAAACCAAAGCCTTTATGATAAAAGTTCGATTTTATGTGTTACTCAGATACAGAAATAGATTTACCATTTACACCCAAGTGTTGTGATTGACCTGAGCTGGTAAAAATGGAAACTAAAGCATTGAAACCATAAAAGGGTTCATTTCTTGGCTTGTCTGGGTTGTTTCTTTATTCTCTTTTGGATGTGCAAAGACACTTCATTGCTGCAAAGTTGCTATTTTAGGAGGGATAGCTCACTGGTTCAAGTAAGGNAAGACAGAGCAAGAAGTTTCTAGAAACTTCCAACCTTTTCAGTTGTTCAGCCACAAGCTTCACCTTGCCCAAACATGTCCTCTGTGACTGAATGTCTTTCCTATGTACACATTTCCTGAAGGAACTCCACAAAGGACTTTGATGGGTAAGGCTTGCCAGGGCACTCTTAATCAGAAGCTACTAGTCTTTCTGTCTTCACTGACTCTCTCACTTTGACATTTGAATGGAGAATCCAGAGATTTTTATGGCGTTCCAGACATGTTGCCCACATAGAAAGATCCTGAATTGTTCACATGATACCAATCCTTTTTTTCCTATGCAGATTTTGAGAACATTTCACTAAAGAGTGAAGATCCATGACAGGAGGTCACACTTGTGAAGCCACCAGGTGCATTAAGGCATTCACATCAGTCAGGTCTGAGCTTGTGTTCCTGGCCCAGAGAATAGTGAATGTGACACTTTAAACTTCAAACATTGGACATACCAGGTTCTGGACTGACATGACATCTCTTTCCATCCACTTTCTTTCACAGTTTTCCTTGCAGCCNTAGGTAGTCATTTGACACCAAACAATGCTACACAGAACTCTGAGTGGAGGGAAAGGTCTTTCTCACTAAAGGAAACCAATAAACCTTGTGCCTGCCCTTTGATCCTGCCTTAAGTGTAGACTTTGTGCCCAGAGAGGCAGGAACCATCTAGGGACCAAGAGGAAATTCTAAAGGTCTAGCATCATTGAGCCAAGGAAGCAGTGCCAGCAGCTGCCTCCTTCCAGGGGCGTGATGGGAAGATAATGAGATGAATCCCTGTCTAGCAGATCTACCGTGTTATGGATTTAACAGGAAATATCCACCACAGGCTCGTGGTTTGAATGCCTGGCCACCCAGATGGTAATCTGTTTTGGAAAGTTTTAGAAATTCGGGAGGTAGAGCCAAGCTGGCAGAAGTGCGTCACTGGGGGGCAGGTCTTTGGGGTAATTGTTTCTGGATGTTTCCTGTACTGTTCTCTTATTCCTATCTATCATGTATAAATAGCTGTCTTGACCACATACTGTCTTGTATGAATATACATGTATACATATGTGTATGGCATAAGCAGGTGTGCGCAGGTGAGCTCACCCATGTGTGCAGGTGTGGAGGCCAAAGGAATATTCCAGGCATCTTTCCTAATCCCCTCTCACCTTATTTTTTTGAGACAACCTCTCACTGGACCTGGAGATGACCATTTTGGCTAGACTGGCTGGCAAAAGGGTCCTTAAGAATTCACCCATCTCTCCCTAACATTGAGGTTATAGAGTGCACTACCATATACAGCTTTGGCAAGGAGATTGGGAATCATAACTGAGGTCCTCATACTTGCTCAGCAAGCACTTCACGCACTAAGCCCTCTTCCTAGCCTCTGTCCGCCATATCATTTTAACAGCCATACTTGGCCCAAGTATACAACGCAAAGCAAATATGGGCTGAAGCTGCTGAACCACAAGCCAGGATCAACATTTCCTCTCTTAAGGTTTTCTGTGAGGGTTTTGTCATAATGACTTGAAAGTCCCTAACACACACTTTAGGACAGGCATCCATTACTTAAGCTAAACACATTTATACCTGCCCCAGTGCACTGGCTGATACTAAGTGAAAATACCTTTGAAAATACTTTTGACTAGCAAGGTGGAGAGAAACACGGAAGACCAGACTTCAGTAGCTATGTTAAGAACAACCATTTTAAAACCTGCTGCTTCAGTTAGTTTTATGAGCTTCAGACCATGTACCCAATTGTTTAAAAGGCACCCCCAATCAGGTACATGGGGCATGGTACCTCCAATTCTTCTACCAACTAATTTTTCTCCCTAAATTTATTTGTTTGAGTCCTTCATTTTTTTCTTTTCTATTGCTCAGTGGCACTGGAGTTNGAACCCAGGGCCTTTTGTACACTGACTAGGTAAATGGTCTCCTCTGCGCTATATCCTCAACCCAGCTTCCTAATGTTAATTTAGAGTTCTATGGGCTTTTAGCAATTGAAGCTAGAGTATCACGCTGTTGGGCCTGAACAGTGGCTAAGTTCAAGACTCAGAACCTCCTCTATCCTACAGATGCTTTGTTTTCCCTTCTCTTTGAGTATGAAGCAAAGTCACACAATGAGCTAAAGGCACAAAATGTTCAACCACTTGCAGTTATCTCCATCACCACGCATCCCTCCTGCTCCCATATCTTCAGATTCTAAACCAAAGAGGAGAGAAGGAGTAAGAAGGGTGTAAGTTCACCCTTGTTCATCCTGGCTCTTACCAGCTCCTTGGCCTTGGGATGCAAGAGAATTTCTTCAGGATTCAGGGAGAGCCAAGCAACTGGGTATACTCAGAAAACGAGAAAAATGTGGAGTCACATCTCTCTGGAGGGAGCTATATCAGGACCAAATTGCTACACATGTTTGGTTTGGTTTTCAGCTTCTCCAGCCCAATCTTATCCACCTGGGCTATCAATATACATCCCCTAATCCATGGCCACAGCCAAAGTGTCAACACTAGTTGGAAATGGACAGGATACAACTGCACCAGCTAGAGCAAACACATGTGCTGGTATGTGAACAGGAAGTATCAACCACAGTTCATTGCTGAAGGCCTGGTCCCTAGCTGGTGATGCTATTTTGGAAGATTCTGGAAACTTGCAGGGGCGGCTTAGATGAAGAAAGAAGGTGACTAGGGTGTATATATTTGCGAGCTAGATCTTGTCACAGGCTCCTTTCCCTCTGCTTCTTATCTAATGTAAGTTGAGTTACCTTAGTAGAGACTCAGGTACATCAGTCCAGGTGACCATGGACTGAACTTCTGAAACTATAACTCAGATGAAATTTCCTCCTTTTCTCTTGGTATCTGATGACATCACAGAATACTGTGACTAACACAAGAGGAACAAATTGCCCATTCATGAAGATAGGATTGGAGCAAACCCTAAGGTTGAGTGGATTTGGGGCTCAGAGTATAATCAGACCATGCTTGGCCTGACAGCCTCCTTCTCAGGACTGTCAGCTTGCTGCACATAGTGGCCCACCAGTCACTTACCTCTCAGCTCAAACCCAGGGACAAGCCTTACAGCAAAGCAGATCTCAATGAAAACCAGTGGGAGTTTGCTGGAGTCATCAAGGCTGGACTTTGTATACATAAAAAAAATTATAACTGTTTACAGTTACTGCGTTTCTAAGATGACAATCCATATACTGGAGTAATGAAGTTTTTTTTCTTCAAGCTTTTAAGTTCAAACTACAGATCTTATTATTTTACCCATAAATCGAATAAATTTTTAAGAGGCACTTTACAATTTTGGCAATTAAATTCCCTTAAACTGCATTTATAAATGTAATATATACAATTTTCTTTTTTAAGTACTTCAAATGCGTGACCAACAAGCCCAACTTTCCCAAGTACCCAAGCAGTTCTTAAAATATCTAATAAATTAAACTCAGACTCTCGTGACCTTTCAGTTCTCTTAAATCTTTTAATTGCTGTTTACAAACTTAGCCGACTGTTCTTAGAACCTTGAACGCTGGAGTTTTAGCCTGAAATCAACTACTTAATTAGGCACAAAAACTAGAATCACATGGCTAATTACAAAGTCGACTGTGCCAGAATCTCTTATCTATTGCAGATCTTTTGCAGGCATAACAAATGGTTGAATTGCTGGGCACACAAGGATTGTCTCAAGCTCAACTTTAGAGGTGTGGATTTTGTCTGCTTTGTTCTCTGTCTGTTAATTCTAACACCTTCCCAGGTTAGAAACACCAGAGAGGACCCCAGGTTTTTAACTCCTAGAACACTGGAACTTCCTTCTCGCTTGGCATTTTTCTTTAATCCTGGATTTAAACATAGCCCCCAGGAGCTGAAGACCTTCTCAATTCTCTCTGTTCAGATGTTGTACACCTTTGTNAACCTCCTGTAGTCAACATAGCTGGCCCAAGTCCTAGCAGCAAGCTACATTTTAGTTGAAATTAGTCTCCTGGACTGCAATTAAACTCAACCTATTTCACCCTATTTCTTTCACAGATTTTTTTCACCCAATATGAGTCATGAATTCAGTGTTTCTTTCACTGATTTTTTCACCCACTATGAGACATGAATCAGTAACCTCCCTTCTAAAGATGACGTCAGTCCTTGATTAAATTCACCTATCTACTTAACTGTTTGGTTCTCATGCTCACTAGATGGTGGTTGATAGCTGTGGCAGAGATGTTAGTAACAGGGAGAGCTCTGGCTATTTGGGTCATATGGCTTCCCACCAGGCCAGGTGAGTTAAACATTTACATATTAGTCCTTTGTCCTGAGTCCTCAGTCAGTGTANTGAGAGGATGGAGAAACTGTCAGTCCTGAGAACAGAGAACAGCAGGTAGCTGCCTGTGAAGACTGTCCCTTGGCACTCATACACATTCCCACCATGACACCTACTGACATGTTAATCCAGCCATCTTTGTTCCTCCTCCAAATCCTCTAGCTGATGGCTGTCATTTACACGTGTGGGTCTACGACTCTGATCTTTAAGGGCTCATAAGGTCTCTCATAATAGCACTATTAGCCTATTAAGTCTCATCTCTCACCATTGCTCATGTTTTGATGCCTCTGATGGATATAATCAATGATTTAGTGTGCTTACTCTAATGTGCTGTAAGTTCCATACACATCAAACCATCCGTCTATAACATCCTCTCCTGCTTCATTGTCCATGAGTTCCCATTCCCGTGGTAGGAATCCATTCCACATGCAGCTCCCTTCCCACCAGTCTGCTCCTAGCTGGGCCCTCTTCTGTGGTTTCCCAACATCCCTTTGGGTCTACTTAGACCACATCTCAGTGTTGGGCTGCTGTTTATCTTATAGTCATGTCACTTACCATTAGAATATCAGTTCCTTGAAAGAAGTGTCCCTAACAACCTCCCAGGGACCTGGCATATGGGCAATCTCATTAGAGACATCCACCATGAGGCCTCTAAAATAAATGTGATTGCAATATAGGACTGATTAATATTAGCCCTAGTGCACAATGGAAACTGGTGGTTTGTGTTTCAAAGTAAAAAAAAAAAAAAACTTTAGAAAACAATAGTTAAGTCAATGACTGTCTGAGTCAGTGTTCTATTGCTGTGAAGAGACACCATGACCACCACAATTCTTGTAAATAAAAACATTTAATTGGGGCTGGATTACAGTTTCAGAGGCTTAATCCTTATTGCCATGGCAGGAAGTATGGTAGCATGCAGGCAGACATGGTGCTGGAGAGGTATCTGAGAGTTCTACATCCATATCCACAGGCAACGGGAAGGAGAGAGACACTGCCTGGCTTGAGTTTGAACCCTCAAAGCCCACCTCCAGAGACATACTTCCTTCAACAAGGCCATGCCTACTTCAACAAGATCACACCTTTGAATCCCTGTCAAGTAGTGCCACTCCTGAATGACCACACATTTGAATATAAGAACCTATAGAGGCCGTTCTTATTCAAACAACCAAAATGACTGACCTCAGAATGAGTAGAAATAATGGCTTAATTAAAGATACCAGCAAATCTGGAGATAGATTTATCCCCAGAATAACACTGTGTTCCCTCTAAATAATATTCATCAGTCAACACTTCAACAGTTGTATTATATACCAAAGATCATTCACTTTATATTAGTCATTTTAGTAGCTATGTTTATGGTTTTTCTTTTCTTTCTTTCTTCTTTTTTTAACTTGATTCCTCTGACATAGACATAGCTTTTCTTATGTTTTTATAGTGGAGGAAGTCAAGGCACAAAGGTTATGTAACTTGCCTGTGCCTCCAGATTCACTCTACTTACCTGTTAGAAACATGTAGTACTACTCTACCTGGGGCCAGGTAACAAGCCAATANCTGATGAAGGTAAAAAGGAAGGAAGGGAGGAAGGAAGGAAGGAAAAAAGAAGGGAGAGAGAGGGGAATCCAGAGAAAGAAGACACCAAGGCCTGAGACTCTGTTTTCATTTACAAGGAGATGGTTACCTCTGCATGGAGGTGTTTATTAATATTATTTGTTGTCTGCATATATATATATATATATATATGAATGAATATGTTACATACAGCTTAAGAACATATCCAGTTGCTTAATGAAGTATATTAATTGACCAGATCCATCTGCATGGCACATGTGACCTCACAGTCCTCTGAGGCATTTGCCAGAAGCATAATTAATAATCCAATATTCTCCTTTAGAAGGTCCATGCTATTTTTTACTTGAATTAACTGTTTAAACTAGAATATTACTGAATCAGCAAACATCATATTCCATCTGTAAAGTCACTGGCTAATCATCCAGGTCTCCAAGTGTTGCCTTGTGTCCTTGCTTCCCTGCCACTACTTTTGAGTTTTGCCATCAGCATTAAGCTATGACATCAGAACAAAGACTAGACGAATCTCTAGTTCCTGACTTTAGGGTTCCTGCTATTTTCTTTGTGTGAATCACTTTTGTAGTGACAAAGGCTGTCACTCCAACTGATCACTCTTTCAGTGGTCAGTCCAAGCATGTGACAGCTAGCTAGTCAGTCAAGAGCAATCCAATCACCATGGCCCGACTTGACGCTCCAGACACTCTGTGGCATGGGTTTCTCTTTCTGTTGACACCGCTTGGCACCAGGAACAACTCCGTGAAGCTGGAGTTAAGATGACAGAAAATAGAGAGCTTGGGAAACAATGACTTTCTGTTTAATTATGTGCTTGCACATGTCCCCATGGTCTCTTCAGTCTCCGAAACAAGGCCATTTCCCTGGCTACAAATGCAGGATGAATATGCTTCGGCAGTAGTTAAGTTGATGAATGCCAAGTTGTCTGTGTGTGTGTGTGTGTGTGTGTGTGTGTGTGTGTGTGTGTGTGTATGTTGTATTTGGAAACTGTGAAGATGCCTGTAGTTAATGTTTAAATTAATTTGATTTAAATTGGTAGTGGTGCTAGTATATTTCCCATGACTCTCCTTTCTTGAGGCTGAGCAGACTCCTTGACACTTAGCAACTGTGTGTTCCTTTTTAATGCTTTGTTGCTTATAAAGCCTACTGAGTGGTCTTGGGCAAATATCCTTTCCTCTTCTTACCTCCTTGAGTTCCACCTTTGAAAGGAAGGGTTTGGAGTACCTATACCTCCTCTTATACCTGTACAGTTCTAGACTGTGAGGTGATCAGTAAGTCCCTGATGGTTATAAATACTTCCAGGCCAAGCACTCTTAGAGGCCAAGGGACAAGAATAGCCACAAGTGTTTTTGGCTTAAGCTATACAGTAAGGTCCAGGACAGCCAACCTACATAGAGGTACTGTATCAAACAAGCCAAACCAAAGCAAAATATCTTTCCATTCATAATGCCCTTGACTGTCAAAGACTAATTTGTTTAGAAATAACTGTCTACAGGTACAAAATGAAAGGATGTGTAACCTTTTTTTTTTTTTTTTTTTTTTTTTTGGTTTTTTGTCGAGACAGGGTTTCTCTGTGTAGCTTTGCGCCTTTCCT
>LZPO01017483.1:53127-68043 GCA_001675575.1 Neotoma lepida
GAAAAACACTTAACATTTGCAAGAAAGCTGCAAAAAGAATATAGACTTCCTACACAGTCCATTTTACACAACCAAGGTGTCCTTGTCCAGTGTAACATACATAGTTTGTCCCTGTTTTCTGAACTCCAGATTTATCTGGGTGGTTCATTCATGTCTTCCTTCACTTCCAATTAGGATATTCAATTGCACTAATGAGCCATTTTCCTTTAATCTCCTCTGGTCTGCAANAAGTCTGTTTTTNNCANNTAGTCTTTAGATGCTGGCCTCTAAATCCAGCCATCAGCAGTACAGCTGAGGCTAAACTGTACCTCTTAGCAAGGGGAATTCTAGGTACAGAATTTTGAGTTTTCTGTAAGGAAAATTTGTCCTTTTTCTATGATTTGTTCANTTATTTGTTTATGCCTCTATGGCCTCATGTANAATTATTTTACATACTAGTTTATAGTTTGACTCATATATATATTATACTATGAGTTATAATTCAGTATTATTATTATTGCTCAAGTTTCAGCTTTGGCCATCTAGAGCTCTTTGGGGTAACTCCTGTATCCCTTTCCTATGCCCCCTTCCTTTAANGTTTTGAGCCCCTTTTCACTGTCTGTTACTACAAGATAACCCAGGCTTATACTATCCNTGCCCCAGTCCCAGAATCATGCATATCTCCAAAGAGCCTTGATTCTAATTATTTGGAGAAAAGTATTTTAAAATCAAGACCTTTGGGTTGAATGCACTTTTAGCTATTGGGTGTCATTAGCTAACAGAAGTAAGTACTACACAATTGTATAGCATGATACACAACTGTATACTCATACAATGAGAGGTAAGTGTGTGTATGCTTATTTATCTAAATATACATCTATCTATGCTTATATGAAGTTAAACATGAGTTCATACTGATGTCTCAGACTAATCCAGTAAAGCATGGTCCTCCTGACCCTCACTCCTNGCTTATCTGTCACTTCCCACTCCAATAGCAAGAAACCTGGCTTCTATCCATCATCCATTTACTTACACATCTAATACCAATGTACATATCATGCACTTTCAGAATTGTTAACCTGCATTCTCAGAAGCAAAATGACCAGCTAGAATCCAATGTCTATCCTAATAATTCCCAGTGAAAACATTGCTACAGCCATTTAGGGCACCTCCTTTACTACTCACACCTGTACATTATCACATATCATTTGTGATGCGGTTTGATTCGTGTGATGAAATCTGCATTGCATCCTAGTTGTCATTTTAGCTTGCATATAGTAAAGATCACTTCTCCAGATGTACTCTTCTGTTGCTTTGAGACAATATTTTTATTGGTACTTTTGATTTCTAAATACATATAAATTTCAAATTAGCCAGTACAGTTGGGGTGAGGTTTGAGGGAAATCCTTCGTGGTTGGAGATCTGCCCCCACCATCTATCTGACTAGGAGTATTTGCATTTATTCAACCTTCAGTCCAAAAGTACTGTAAAGTATGACTTGAGCTGACATGCCACCACGTTAGTCAGAGGACTGTAACTGAGAGAAATATATATATACATATNTATGTATATATATATTTGGTTGGCTTATATGATATAGTGTGGGTAGTCTGACAATGGCTTTCTTCTTTGCATTGGATAGGTTGAGATCTGGCAGCTCTTCAGTCCACGAGGCTGTTAGCCTCAACAGTCCTAATCTGGAGCTAAAGGCCTAGAGGATCCCCAAAGAACCGTTGGAATTCAGTCCAAGTCAGAATGCCAGAGTCTGGACTTTGGTATCAGCAAAGGCTAGTTGCAGCAGCAGCAGCAGCAGCAGCAGAGTAGCAAGATGGGAAAACAAACAGGAAAAAAAGCAAACATTTTTGCTTTGCCTCTTCTTATGTCAAGGCTGCCATAAGAAGGTCCTGATATATTTAGGGTGAATCTTCCTACTTCAATTAACCTAATCAGGAAAAATCCCTCACAAGGATGACCAGAAGCTAACCTAATATACATAATCCTCATGGGTAATTCTAGATCCTGTCAAGTTGACAAGTAATATTAACCATCATACCACTGGAGAAGGAAAAAAAAGGCATTAGTTAAAAATACTGAATAAGGCCTGGGGAGATGGCTCAGTAGGTAAAAAGATTGCTGTGCCAGCATGAGAGCCCAAGTCTGAATCTCTAGAACATGCATNTGTCTGTAATCTTAGCACTCCTATGGTGAGATGGGAAGTGGAGACAGAGAATTCCCGGAAGATCACAGGTCAGCTAGCTTGATACACACAGAGAGAATAAGAGAGCCTGTCTCAACCTATGTGGAAGGTGACAGTCATCACCTGACATTGTCCTTTGACCTACATTTGAAAGTTGTGGCATGTGTACTCCTGGACTCATACACTTAAACACACTAACACATACATCTCACATACAACACTCAGAGAAAGAAAGGAGAGAGAGAGAGAGACAGACAGACAGACAGACAGACACACACACATACACACACACACACACATACACACACACACACACAGAGATAGAGAGTTAAAAAAAATACTGAACTCTGCATCTGCTTCCATCAGTTACTGGATGAAGGCTCTATGATTGTAGTTTGGATTCTAACAGCTCCCTGAGGGGAGGGGGGTGAGAAGACATGGTGTCAATGGCTCAGACACCGGAAACCCATTGAAAGCAAATAACAAACTCCTTTATTCAATAATAGGGAAGGCCTTATATACCCTCTTCCCAGCACCCAGCTGTGTGGTTGTCCCTCATTGGCTGGGCACAATCAGGAACTCTGACAGCGACTGTTGCTAGGTCCTCAGGCAGACTCTGCAGGATCAGGAACTCTGACAGTGACCAGGGCCTCTGACAGCTCCTGTTGCTAGGCCCTCAGGCAGACCACAGGTTGGCTCTTAAGGAGTATGTACAATATGTGCATGCTGTGGCAACTGGTCTGAGCCAATTTCCTCAACCCTATGGGTCTGTCCTACTACACATGATGACAGTTAGGGCGCCAAGCTGAGCTCCAGGAGAACAATTGGTGAGAGAGAGGAGGGATTCTGTGAGCAAGGGGCATTGAGATCATGATGNGAAAACATAGAGATGGCCAGCCAAACTAGTGGAAACCCATGAACTGTGGACCAACAACTGTGGACCCCGCCATGGGACTAGACTAGGCCCTCTGGATAGGTGAGACAGTTGTTTAGCTTGAACTGTTTGGGGGACCCCCGGGCAGGGGTATCAGGATCCATCCCTGACTCCTAAGAGGATATAAGTTAAGGAAACTTTGCTTTTGGCCTGATTGTCTTCACTCTTGCTGACAAGTCCATCTGTCCTGCTGCTGCCAACTACCTTAGGATTCCAATGTAAACTGAAGAGCATTAGCTCTCTAGGAATCCTCCAGGACTCCAATGCTGATTGGGGCTGATGAGACATGCAACCTTGTGGACTGAACAACTACCATATTCTTGGCCTTTTCTCCAGGGTACAGTGATTATTGGACTACTTGGATCACATTTTATAAGCCAGACTAATAAAACCCCTCATATATATATGTACATTTTCTTAGATACAGTCCTTTAGAGAACCCTGACTAACACAGTTCATGTACTGTGTGCTTGGAATCTCTCGTTTAATCCTTAAAACAAGCTGCACAATTTTTGCAACACACCAAAGAACAGCAAGATATAAAGAATTTGTGTACATCTTTTAAGAAACACAGCATGTGCACAACGGAAGATGGGATATTTATTTAACTGTGGACTTAANCCTGTAGCTACACCCTCAGTTTGCTTCAGGACCATGTGGCTACATGACTCCACTGTTGTCATGGGCCTATGTGTTCAGGACTCTGAGACCATACCATCACTGTAGTCACACTAGGTAGCCTTGACTAACAAGGAAACAAGTACATATTCACACCAAGCGTGTTTACTGTGCTCAGCCCCATGCCTCACTTTCCGCCTTGACCCTCTCTCTTCTGCCATTTGAAATTGTCATTAGCCAGCTGCGTGGACTCTTGACCTTACGGCATCTATGGTCCATGTGTATGCATGTGCTTTANAATCCATGCATCTTTCAATCATGAGGTTTAAACTGGGTAAGTTCATTCTTAGGGAAATGGCAGGTGAGCCTCTCCAGGTGGGAGGGCATGACATTTCTGCTGAGTGCCACCTCAGCCTCCCTTGCCTCCTCCACAGAGGAGTATTTTAATAGAAGGTTAATGGAGGGCACACAGAACAAAAAGAAAGCCCTATCATCGTTATTCCATGTTTTACTGTAATAGAGGTCAGCCCTCCCAGTTCCTTCCTCATATCCATCTTCAAAATGAATTGTTTAGCCTATGAAAACAAAGCTAGTTTATTTATGATGCCAGAGAAGCTGTAAATGTGCTCCTGATCTGTGCATTGACTAATTAGATTAATTAAGCCTGCATGCATTTCAGCACAGGCAGGCAGGTGGCAAATAACTTTTGAGATGATTTATATGATATATTCCATCAAGCTTGCAGTTGATAAATAATATTGCATTCATTCCATTAAGATATCGAAGTGGAGGAAGGAAACAGTGCATTCTTGGCTCTGTGTTCTTGCCATCAGAGCAACTGTTGGGGGTCACTACAAGAGATATAATTCATGATATTTGAAACAACAGGGAAAAACCACATAAGCCAAGACTCAGACTTAACTTAGTCATGGCAATCCCTTATCTTAAGCAGACATGATTCTTTGCTGTGGATTTTGGGACGAGAGATGGGATCTGAATCTTAGTANGTCATGGCTGCTTGCTATCAAATTTTACTAGAAATTTCCATGCCATTTCTTTACTAATAAACTTACTTTCAGTGGATAGCTCTTGTAAATGAGGGTCATACTGGGTGGATACTAGAGATAGCTCNCTTTCTCTGTGGTCCTCAGATGTCGACATACCTCAAAATCACTAGTGATGTTTATGCAAGTACACAGTCCTGAGCCCTGCTCCCAGGAGGTCTGTGTGGAGCCCATTCTCCTATTTCATTTTGTTCTTCTTTTTAACCCACACCTAAAGATGTCAATATTATTACCCCATACAATTAGGATCTTGTGGTTTGGTCTTTGCTCACATAAGATGCTTGTTTGTTAGATATGTTAGCCTTGTTTTCTCTCTGAGAGTACCAAGGATTTGATAATGAGTATGAAAATTCAGATCTCCTGTCTAAACTCTGTATAAAAATCCACAAGGGTAATATAAGGTACTCCGTAGTATAACAAAACACACAGGTGATTCTTATGTGTACTGAAATTCAACAACCACATTCTTAGGGCAAGAAATACTGAATATGATTGTCACAGAACATGGAGGAGTGTGTTCTGTTTCCTCCCTGTAGGTCCCATCTTGCTTAGAAGACAAAGATGCGTGTCTCAGCCAGCCTACAGCCATCACATCGCAAAGGATGAACTTGGGCCTGGATATATGTTAGTGCTGGAATCACTCCAGATCACCTCTGGATCACCTTTTGCCCTCCAGATCGCCTTTCGCCTTCCTGCCTTTTCTGGTCCAAATTTAAGAGGCCTGCATAATCGCTTCCATCCTGTAGAGAGCTGCTCCCAGCTTGCCTCTAGGGTAGACGATGGGAAGAAAGTCAACAGGAAACCCTAGGAACTACTGTTGTGGGTACTGTAACATGCAGATGCTGTTAAAAGACCAACAGCAGGGCTGGAGAGGTGGCTCAGAGGTTAAGAGCACTGACTGTTCTTCCAGANGTCCTGAGTTCAATTCCCAGCAACCACATGGTGGCTCACAACCATCTGTAATGAGATCTGGTGCCCTCTTCTGCATACATAATAAATAGATCTTAAAAAAAAAAAAAAAGACTGACAGTAGAAACTGACACTCGAAACGGACTCCAGTGCAGACATGCTATTTTACTCAATGCAGCTAACCCACTTTAATACAGGAGATTGTCAGAGAAAGTGGAAAAAAGAAACCTTCAGTGAGAATCCTGGAGCAGAGAAGAATGAAGTAAACAAAGAAAGGAGTGCTCTGGCTTCTCTGGAGAGCAGTAGCTCAAGCCCAGCATCCATCAGAGCCATCTGATGGTGTCTGTATTGAAGCTTTTCACCACTGAAACAGGAAGAGGGAGCCGCAATGAGGAATTCCATTATAAGATGTTATTTCATCATCTCAGACCACACCACGCAAGCTAGATGAAAAAGGAGAACTTTCAAGCCTGGGAGAGAACATTAGGTGACCTAAGCAGATGGTCCTCCTTCATCTGTCTGGCTAAATGGTTACTTGGCGACCGCACCAAGGAGCTTAGACTGGAGAGTCTCTATAGCTCTTACATCATTCCAGCATTCATTTCTTCTGCTCTTGGCTCTGTACTGTTTTCTCCTTCATTCGTAATAATTCCTTTAGCTACTTCTATCAGCCTCCTAAAGGGAGGCCAGTAGCAGTGCATCTGGGGACCTGAGGTGAGAGCAGGATCTTCCTCGATAGAGACAGAGAAGATTCCAGCTCCAGGACGAAAAAAACCTCATAAACAGTGATGCACTAGAGCCTCTTTCTGGATGAATGAGCTCTCTATTTGCAGTAAAAGCGACATCATTCAACCTCATAAAAATGTATCCTAGAGCCGGGCGATGGTGGCGCACACCTTTAATCCCAGCACTCAGGAGGCAGAGGCAGGCGGATCTCTGTGAGTTCAAGGCCAGCCCGGGCTACCAAGTGAGTTCCAGGAAAGGCGCAAAGCTACACAGAGAAACCCTGTCTCGAAAAACCAAAAAAAGAAAAAAAAATGTATCCTAGAGATAGGGATAGAAAGAGCCTACGGTGTAGGGCTTCCCATCAAATGTAAAGTTCTTTGAAAAGTGAGACGCCTACATCCCTGAGAACAACGGGGCCACAGGAGAAACAAAAAACATGGCTGCATGAAGACCCCAGGTTTTGAGAGCTGGAGCTTGGAATGACAGGCCAGAAAAGCAGCAGACCATGGCCTACAAAAACAGAACTCACAAAGAAAAATGGTGGAAACTTTTGACACCTCTTCCCTGATTGGCAGGATGTGGTTAGTGATCCAGCCAATCAGGGCCCACCTGGTACTCATTACTTTTGGCCATGTTCCACCTTCCAGTCTTTGTCCCAGACTCCAAGGTAGAGGAAGACGAAGACTTCAGGACTCTGCTGTAGCCACAAAATGTCAAAAGATGGACGTGTTGGCTCCCTGAGCCTGAGGCAGAGTTCCATGGAGACAAGGTGGCTCTCCTGTGCCAGAGTGCTCTGCCAAGCCAGGGAGGTCCCCCGAGACAGCCTCCAGGATTCCATCAGCGACTGCACACAGTCAGACTTGTTTCAGCCATCAGAGACCTGAGACTCTAGTCTTCAAGACCTGCTGGAGACAAGTGATCTACTCCTTTTATTCAGGTGAATGATCTACAAACTTGCTGGGCAAAGCACTGCTCTCCACTAACATACGGAAGCCCTTCAAGTGTTTTCAGGCTGTAACCAGTCTCTCAGCACCCCAAAGCCTTTGAGAGCATCAGGCTGTAAACACTTGCAGTCTCTCAGCTAGTCACCCCAAAGCCAACTTCGGATCGGAGCTGAAACAGCTCTCCATTGGCATCCTGTTGTCGAGAAGGTTTTGGAGTACTTTCTTCCCACGTGGCAAAGGAAGTTACTTCTATTTTCCCTGTTCTGTCTGCCCACTCCATTCTTGGAGGGGAAGGCAGACAAGAAGCCTGTAGGAGCCAGAAGACGGTCTCCACCCACCACCTGGTTCCCTAGCACATTTTAAATGCCTACCCCANGAAGCATTGTCATTGAGATGTTCTGTATTCAGCTATAATTTCAAGATTAGTCACAGTTAAACTGTTTTCCTTTATAAACAAGCATCTGCTGGCAAACGATTCTTGAGAAGTCTACCTATCTATGTAGCCTTGTCATAACGGGGGCTGACTTGACCTTGGACCTGTCTTGGAAAAAGCCAAACAATCAGANGTAAGCCCTTTGTTGTGCAGATATTTCCTTCTCCTGAANACTCTCTCCTGGAAAGAAGAGGGAGGGTTGATAGGTCTCAGGAAGTACAGAACATTTACAAGGCTTAGAAGGTAAACAAAACATCACAGGTCTCAAGTTCTTGAGACATAGAAGAGTCACAAGCTCCTTCCCAAGGGTATAGAAGTAGTAGCAATTGCTGGAAAGAGGAGACTCTGACCGGTAGAGTGGACGTAAGTTCAGGAGCTCCAGGGATGTAAGTTTGGGGTGCCATTACTATGCTGAGGTGAGCTTTGCAGTGATTTGTGCTCCTGTAAATACTGCCGATAAACTCACTAGTTCACTAAGGTGAGTTTGAGTAGAACCATTCTCTGGTTTGTCAGTGCCTTGTCTGAGATGGAGGGATGCTTCTTCAGATCTCCCCCAGGAAAAGGCATCCAATACCCAGGCAGTTAAAACAGAAATACAATTAAACCAAGAGCATATGGCTTTGATTTCATTCTAGTCTCTTAATTAGTGATCTCAATCAGGCTCCTGTCTCCTTATAACTTTATGTTCTGACAGTTCATAAAATGTTCTTAAGTATCATAATGAAAGATATGCAGAAGGTAAGTTTAGGAAAGATCAAATGGAGAGTGTCAACTGCACCTATATAAAGTGCACTGCCAGTCCAAGGCATTCTTTGTTACCATGATCGAGCACTAAATTTAGAGATAAATTTTTCCAAGTAAGACCTAGCAAAGATAAGATACATGTCATAATTCTTAGCATTTAGAAGGGGGAAAATCCGTCAATTCTTTAAGGCACAAAACTCTAAATTTGCTCTTTAAAGTATGAACTCTGGTAAATATATGTATTCAGATTTGTGACCATTAGCACAGCCCATTGAGTGGTTAACTACACCTCAAGTTCCCTCTCTCACAAAGTCCCACCAATCTCCTCCTATGCACCTCAGCCCTGGAAGGATCACTGCTTTCAGTCATTATATTTTTGCATTTTCCATAATTTCATCAACTCACAGTCACACATTTTTTTTCAAAATGCCTGGTTTCTTTCATGTCACATACTTCTAGAATTCGGGCATGCTGTTCCATGTGTCAATGGGTCATTTTTTCTTTATTGATGAGTAGTGTTTCTTTGTAGAATTGGATCAGGATGTGCTTTCCATTCATCAGTTGAATCATTTTTTTCCAGTTTTGACTCCTCAACACAACCACTGTAAGTCCTCATCTCCGAGTAGTTGTGTGAACATATGCTTGCATTTCTTTCAGGGAAATACTTGGGGGTTGCTTATATCATTGGGTCTTTTGGCTTAGCAGTTACAGAANCTGGGTAGTAGTATTGCCTTGTGTTTTTATTGTTTATTTGGTTGAGGTNCTAGGCGTTAAGCCCAGGGCCTTGTGCATGTTAGGCCATGGAAGTGCATCTTTTCATTTTTATTTTGAGGTGCAGGCTTCTTGAATTCCTCCTCGTGGTTGTAATTTGCATCTTCTTAATGACTAATGATATTGAACGTTTTCCCACATGCCTTGTCATATATAACAAGGGTCTACTCTGATTCTTTTACACTTGATAAATCAAGTTGTTTGCAACATCAGAAAGGGAGCAACACATTCATAAATTATAAGTAAAGTAAATATTCTGACTAACCATAAATATTCCTGAGAGTCTCAGAACAAAAAATGATCGACTAAACTAGAAAACATATCAAAGTTCAAGGATCAGGGTGGACAGCAAAGGCTTTCATTTGGGAGCCATGGATCCTGAGATTACCATAGGGCAGTAAACTAAGACGCCCCCCCAAAAACAGGGACCTCAGGACAAACCTCAGTCAAACTGTTGACTTGCAGAACAAAGACACACACGGGAGATTTAAATTGGTGTGTCCTTGCCAGGTCTTGCCCAGAGACCAATTGTGGTATCTCCCGACGACAACCTCTTCCCTCTGCATGGTTCCTCCGTGACAGATGGAGAAAGCAACCTCGAATCAGTAGCAGCTCAGCTTATAAGCCAAGGCAGAGCTGATCCCTGGATGTACCATCCGTACAGGATATTTTCATTCTTTTTCTTCACNCATTTCTTACTTCCGTGGGGTTGGAAGGAAGATGTAGGACCATGGCTATCCAAGGGCATTTCTGAGTGAGCACATTCTTGACGAGGTGCTGAGAATGAGGAAGGTAAATGTAGTCCATATCTCTGTAATGACTGGAAGGGGGATGGGTTAATGGGATCATTTCACCACGCTGTTTCTGTTTCTTTTGAGTGGTAGATTAGAATTCAACTTGAGGGGGGAAATGTTCCTCTGTTTCAGGAAAAGCATCTTACTGAATTACTTTGATTATTTCAAGCTGAATCTTGAATAGAAGTAAACCAGAGCTCTCCAAATGGAGCAAGTGCAGAAGGCTTATGACAAAATGACCTCATATATAGTGTGCTGTGGCAAGTGTAGACTCCAGTCATTCCATATCCAATTCAACTTTCATGATCGGTTTTATAGTAGCACATCTTTGACATATATGTATATATGTGTGTGTGTGTGTGTGTATACACACATATATGTATATAATTTTAAGTTGTCTTTTAAAATTTATCTTTTGATGTGTATATATGTGTGTGGTATGCATTTGGGGGCACACACACATATGTGTGTAGATGTGCATGTATGTGTGCACATGTATATGGAGGCCAGAGGTTCACCTGAGGTGTCTTTCCTAATTTCTCTCCACTTCATGTACTGAAGCAGAGTCTGTCACTGAACCTGGAGCTTGCCAATTCCAACTACTCCAGCTAGCCGGCTTGCCCTCGAATCTCCTGTATCTCCTTTCCCAGTATTGGGGTTACAGGCTGCCATGCCTGCATTGCATTTCTGTGAGTTCTGGGGATATGAACTCTGATCCTCATGCTTGCATGACAATCACTTTATCCACTGAGCCATCTCCAAACCCCCTATACTGTCTCTCCTTGTATAAAAAGGGAACAGTGTTAAAACTAAGGAAACACTAATTAAGTATGGACTTTCATTAATTAGAATGATCACTACTGGTTTATTCCTTATAGAAAAATGCCATACTGTTTTAGTTATTTTTCTATAAATCTTAAAGTGTTGGAACTTTGGCTTTTTTAAAGAAACAATATCTTTTGAAGATAGAGCTTGTCTGTCATACTTAGGTGGCACAGACATTGCTTCCTTGGTGTGTCTTGGCTCTGGGTATATTTACCTTCACATGTTTGAAGACAAAGAGAGACAGTATGGTGAAGAATTACTGTTGTGGGTTGCCCTGCAGGGACTCAGTTGGGCGAGAAGAATATGGCGGGTGGCATGACGCAATGCCAGGAGCCTGCACATAACTTACGATGATTCCCCTGTTTATTTTTAAAAGCAACTGATTTACTCATAAAGGAGCCAAAAATCAAATAGTTTCTCTCTCCTATGAGCACCTTAGTTCTTTGAGTATAAGCAATGCCTTTTCATTGTTTTAGTAGCACAGAATAGCCTGGACTAAGTAGGTCCTTAGTAAACAGATGCAATTGGAATGAACCTTATGAAGCCATTGCTTAACACAAAGTAGTAATATGTATAGTGTAAGAAAATATAGTCAGCTAATAGTCTCATCAATTAGATATAACAGATGTTTGTGACATCTTTTAAAATGAACTTCCATTAAAATTACTAAAGCAATTAAGTAGACATCACAGATTTCTCCTGTTGGGAGAGCTTCTCCACCCAGGAACAAAATATTAAAAGGTTTTCAGTTCAACAAGCAAAAACCATATTTTGAAAGATTAATTTCCATCTTTTTGACATCCTTGTCACTCAAAGATAGAAAACTTGATTTAGGGGTTTCAAACTCTGTCATTTAGAACAAGTTTCAAGCTGTGGCTGTCTATGTGAAATTTCAGCACTACTGTTTTCCTGGCCAAGTCATCACAGCCTTCACGATAGAACTTGCAGCATAGACTCTGGCAGGTTCTAAATGGAGCAGATTGAATATTGATGCAACGTCAAAAGAGTTCTGTAATTAAAGGTGCGTCTTTAGAGCGTCTCCTTTCACCCATTCATTTAGTTAGGAAATGTTTAGTGAGCACCACCCATTTGCCAGACATTGCTTTAGCAAAGACTTTCTGCTTCTTGAATGAGAAGTTGGCTGAGTGAATTAGCAACTATATGAATGGAGGAATGGGTGGATGGACAGACGGATGGATGGATGGATGGATGGATTGACGGAAGAATGGACGAACGGAAGGATGGACAGTCAGATGGATGGATGGATGGATGGATCAGTTAGTGGACAGATGGATGGATGGACAGGTGAGTGGACAGATGGATAGATGGATGGATGGATGGATGGGTGGATGGATGGAGGGATAGATGGATGGATGGGTGGATGGATGGGTGGATGGATGGGTGGATGGACAGGTGAGTGGACAGGTGAGTGGACAGATGGATGGATGGACAGATGGGTGGATGGATGGATGAAAGCAACAAATGAATGCCTGGATGGATGAATCAATGAGTAAATAAATCAACAAATGAGTGAGCAAAGAGATGCCTTCACAGTCCAATCATGGTGGTGAAAGAGAAGGGGGAAATTCCAAACACTCCTGATTAAGAGAGACTTCCAGGAAGTGATAACTCAGTGGATCTTTCTGTTGGGGATGTGACCTCTAACAANACCCTTCTCCTACGAATCTTCCATGTTTCCATCCAGGAAGCNAGCAGGATATCTTCACTGAGTCCTTGTCTTTCCCTTCTTCCTGTAACCACTAAAAGGCTTGTTTCTCTTTTCTACCCACCACAGTGTGCTCCATGCCATACTCCAGTTTCTTAGGGATGTGTGACTTAGTATCTCGGTATCATGGGCTGGGCTATGACTCTTTATAGTTGTTGTATCTATTTGCTTAGTTAAACTTTCTATTATGAAAAATTTAAAATATAGAAACAATAAACAAAATAGTATAATCAGTGTTCATATATCTATCATATCTGCAAATGCTGTTAACTCAAGGCTAACCCGACACCATCTGTGCCCTCATCCTCTGACCCTAGGCTGACCCTACCCCAAACATCTTCTCATTCTTTGGCCCTGAAATGACTNTACTCCAGCCATCACTTCAGTCTCTAACCAAGGCANACCCTGCTTTGTCTATCTCCCCAGCCTCCTACTTAGAGCTGACCTGGCCCATCCATCCCCTTATCTTCTAACCTAGGGCTGAGCCTAGCCCATCGAGCCCCTCAGTCTTGAATGGAGAATGGAACCTGCCCTGTCCAGCCCCTCAGCTTCTGTTCCACATTTAAATAATATTATTTTTGAAGCAATTCACCCATGTGTTTTCTGTTTAACTCTCTTCTTAATGACAACATTTTTTTTGTAAAATTCCAAATTACTCAAAGTAGTAAAAATGATACTATTCATTTACAACAGGACAACTGGGGGAAGTCAATAGATTAACAAAATCACCCAGATACAAGAGGGAAATGAGCAAATATAGTCTTAGTGGTAATGAAATTTGAGACCAGAAACTGCAAATTGTTTTCTTTCTACTTCTTGTCTCTGGGTCTGTCTTTTTACTGGCCAACTGGAGTCTCAAACACAGTGACTCTCCCTATAAATGGGACAAGCCTACAGTACCATCTCTGCCCTTACTCCCTATTAAGTTCATGATTTTGGAGGAAAGAGATACTTACTTACCCCATCCCCACCCCTGACTACTGTTCTCTTAAAAATCCTGGGAGTACTGTGATTGGCCCAATACCTTGCATGGACTGATTTCAGGGGGCTGGACCACTTCTGATTGATGCTACAATGGCCATGCCTAGTCTCATCCACTGAGATTAACTGGAAGGAGACACAATTATGGGAAGTGAAGAGATCTACTGTTTATTGAGCTAATCCTTTGACACCAGAAATGTGAGCTGTAGAAATGCAAACAACCTAAATAGTAAGTATGATATGATTACTTGCCCTGTGAATGAAGAAAGGGAAATTCAGAGCAATTGCCCAACCTTCCTTTCTTTTGATACCCCTGTTTGCATCCTTATTCCTGAATCAGGTGTCCTGAAGCACAGGACGGGCAAAAGAAGACATTTTGAGACACAGACTACAAGTGATTTTGATGGTTATGAATCTTAGATGCATACAGTGATATGAAACTCTACCCGTAACTCTCCTGTATCTCAGTTTCCTGAGGTGGTAAGTCACCGTCATAATATCTACCTTGCCGAGCTGCTTGCAAGAGTTGCAAAGAGGAATGCATGCGATGTGATGCACCTCACACAGCACCCAACCTAGAGTAGGAAACAAGCAAATGTTTGTGATTGTTGTCATTAGTAGTCGAATACACTGCTCCTGGTGAGCACAAAGAGATTATTATTGAAAGTAAAAATAAATCCAGGGTCACCGACTGGGATAAAAGGTCACGANTGTGAAATGGAAACACTTTGCCTCCATTATTTCTTAAAAAGCGACAGCCAAAGAACCACAGGCACGGATTACTTTCCAAATCAATTGAGCATACTTTGCCCCAGTGCAGGAATTCAAGAAAGCCTGACTGAGGAAGGGAAGGAAGTTACTGAAAAGAGAAAAACTGAAGAGAAGAAAAAAGAAAAAAAAAACTGCCCTAAAAAGTGAAATGTTTGACTGGTTTCATCCAATTAGGGTAGATATTTCATCTCTGGTTCCAATTTGAAAGAGAAGCCAATAAAATTGCTTTAGAGAGGAAAATTGTCACAATGAATGGTTCTAGCCTTCTAAATCTACCTGACATGCAGTATCTGTATTTGATGAAGAATGGACAACTATTTCTGTTTGCCCAGCTGGAAAGGATTGGCAGTAAAAGAGAAAGACAATTCTAGAGAAATGCCACCCTGGGAATATACACTTTGGACTCTAGATAAAGTTGTCTGTCTCAATTTGTAACTTTCCAGCCATGTTTCCTGTTATAAAGAATGTGGCTCACTGGGTGGGAGTGTGTGTGTGTGTGT